>KK115605.1:0-12116 GCA_000611955.2 Stegodyphus mimosarum
GTGAGACCCGCTAACTTCCGTAAACCGTCTGCGTTTGTCGTTGCATAATTCTGTAAACCTCGTTTACCCCAGCTCTAATAGACACTTCGCCAGCAAACCGTCTGAATGGAGGAGCATGAGCAAAATAATAACGTCTGCTCTAAAAAGTTTATCCGTAAACTCAAAAATGCCGGAAATATCGCCTGGTAAAAGTTGTGATAGTAAATTAAGTTCTAAAGGTGAATAGTTAGAAGTTTGTTTATTTTAAAAAACAAAATATTTAAAAAGTATTGTTTTAATGACAAATTTTTACGTCATTATGAATTAATATATTATTATATTAATGTTAATATTGCTATTGATAATTAAGTAAAATTACATTTTTTTGTAGTTGATCGCAATTTATAAGCAAATAAGTACCCATAAAACTGTCATTATGGAGTCATAACAGATGAGATTTGATGCTTAAAAAACAATTTTATCCTTACTTCTTTTGCGACGTGTAGGAAATATTGTTTATAATTATCATGCTAAGTTTCAGCTATCCTTTACACGAAAGTATGCTCATGTGAGTACGTTTGCTCGTTAAGTTGCTCATTAGTACGTTTTTCGATGTGTAAAATAAATCTGAATTCTTACTTTCTTGGGGAAAAAAAAAAAAAAAAATTCTTTGAAATATTCAGTTTGTGAAAATGTTCTTCCCCCCCCCTTTAATGATGAAAGAACACATAGGCTTAGAGCAGTTTTCCTGTTGTTTTGATTGCCTGTGAAGAGCAGCAAATCGTGTGGGGGGGGAATAAAATAAAATGTATCTGTAGGCAGTCAAGCATGCTATTTATTTCAGACTTTTCAGCTCAGTCAGAGCATATAGTGGATGTTGGCTGTCAGCATTAGGTTAGGCAGAGAAATTCTAAACATGATAATCTAATGCATACAGTCATTAATTCTCTTGCCGACTCCCCAGTTTCATGAGAGAATTACCAATTATATTTATGCCCATCTTCTGTTACCTGATCTCAAATAACACCTGAAAGCACTATTTTCATTTTAGTCATATCTAAACTTTTTGCTGTACTTGTCTTCCAGTTTGATATTGTGATGCTACATCATGTCCAGTGGCTCATAAAAGTGTTTAATTTCAGATTTCAGTGAAATATTGCCTTATTCATAAATAAAAATTAATATTTGAGAATGAAATTTTTAATAATATCTATAAATTTCTCTTAGCAAGACTAATTATACTTTACTGTTCCAACCAAGATCTTGGGACTGAGCTCCTCATTTTTTTTACTTCATAGAATTATACAGCTACTGGAACGAAAAATGTTAAATTTGCTTTCACTTGCAAATAAGACATGATTCCAATATGCTTCAGGCTTATTTATCATTGGTTTTGAGAAGAAAAGTCTAAGGTTTATATTTTTCTGCACTTCCAAAAAATTGTCTTCGAGCAGAGTGTCAATGTAATGCAGCTGATCTGAGTACCAGTTGAAAAGTTTAAATGAATCTAAGATAGAAAATTTTTCAGTAAATTCTGTTTTAATTAAAAAATTAGTTCTTTGGAAATATTTGGATAACAATGAAAAAGCTAAGGCAAAGCAAATGAAAATAAAAAAAACCAGAGTCAGAGTCTTTAGGATTCAGAGTCGGAGTCGGTCATTTTCCATACCGACTCCATCGTCCTGGTACAAAATTTTATTTAGTAGTAGACATCTGAGACTGAGTTTATTTCTGTGATTAATCTTCCTTATATTTTAGGTGGTATTAAATAATTTTTTTTTGTAATGTATTGATCTGTAATTATAGGTATAGAGAGTGATTTAAGAATAAGATGTTCACCTGATAGTAGTAGTTTTGTATTATGGAAAGATGCAATGAAAATGGTGGCACGTCTCCCGGATGGAATTCCTGCAGATTTTAGGAAACAGGTAATGTAATTTTGCTGATCTTCAGTAATTAGAATATACGAGACTTCTTGATATAATCATTTCCGAAGATGGCCAAAATCATGTGGAAATGTAGGTGATCATATTAGAGAAAGTTTCTTGTGTATAGCAGCTGCTTTGTTGGCTAACATTTGTCATTTAAGTGAATATTAAATTTTTATTGTGATTCTGTGGGCTAAAAATGAACCTTACATTGTATTTACTTTCAAATATATTTATTTTAATTGTTACTTCCTTGTACGAAGTGAGGGAAGTATTGTAACCACGAAAAATTCCGGGTACCATATTTCAACGAGAATATCCATTTTGACCGCTATCAAATGCAATTTAACAATGTTTTCACATGACATCTGTATGTAAGGGCAGAGTAAAAGATTCTTTTTCCTCAGGCAGATTTTAAAATTGATTTAAAATGGATTCAGAAGAAATTTTTCGTGACGTCTGTACATATGTTTGATTTAGTTATTGTTAATTGATGGTAGATTGGTTCATCCCCTTGATAAGTCAATTATTATATTACTTTTATAAAACTTAAAATTTTTACTTCTGATTTTGGTATTTTTGCGATTAAAGATTTTTCTTAGCAGATTTTTATGTTTTGAAAGCAAAGGAGGTTTAGAAAATACTAATTAAAATTCTGACTAAAAATTTTGTTTTCTTCATGATTTTAAATTGAATTTCTGTTTCTTGGAGATGGTGTAAATTATTATGAATTATATGTATGTATCTTGCATAACTCAAAAATGAGCAGCCTCAGAACATTGACATTTTGTATATAGGACTGGTATAACATGTAATTGTGCACCTCCTTTTTTGGTTGCAGTTGGCTGCATCAAAAGTACATGAATGAATCAAAAGTACATGTACAAAAAAGTACATGTACATGTATCAAAAGTACATGTACATGAATCAAAAGTACATGTATATATACATGTATGTATATATATATATACATATATATATATATATATACACATATATACATATATATATGTATACATATATATATGTATATATGTGTATACATGAATACTTGAATACATGAATGACGAAACACGAATTGAATGATTGGGGAGCTAGGTTTGGAGGCAACTTCCCCTTGATAAGTCTGTCTCCAGCCTACTCAGCAATCATTCATATATGCATTTTAATAAAATTTAGTTTCATTTTTATTAATTAGTAGAATTTTTTCAAGTTTTGGTTGAACTTGATTTACTTATGCTACTGAATTTAAATGATATTATAGATTGGTTCATAATTAACTCTAATAATACACAATTTCTGTTTAAATTATAATTTTTATCTTAAATTTACTATTTTAAGTAATTACTGTTTAAACAATACATATATATACATATATATATGTATCCATTCTGTTACTTGGCTCATTGAGCTCAGTTTTTTTAATTCTTGTCATGTAATGTTGGTCAATTGTGCATTTTTTGCTTTAAAAATGATTGAATTATGCTATACTTATCTTCTAAGGTTTTCATGCCTTTAGTTAATCTGCATGCAATACTTGTAGAATTGTTACGGAGAACACAGAAAATATATAAAGAAATATATTCAAAACAGTTCATTCAATTACAGGCTGCCTCTACCCGAGGCTGGGTGCATTAATGAATAAAGACCAAAAAAATCTTAATACACCAACGCTTCTTTATTTTCACCACAACATTCTTTCACGCTTCCGAGATCAGCTTTCAGTACTGTCTGCAGGAAAAACATTCAAAATATTCAGCATGCAGGCTGACGTCATGAACAGCAACACTTCGTGCCAGTTATTACCTCAGTTCATTTCACAACATCCTCCCCCCCCCTTGAGACTCAGGTTGAGTCTCAAGCTCATAACAAACATTATTTAAAAGATCAAGTCTTTTTAGAGCTTTTACAAATCGTCCAGAGGAGAACTATTGTTACATTACCATTTTATCAGGTGCAATTCCCCCTTTTAACATACATCCAGCACTAGAATTAGATTCCTCTGCACCCAGTTTCATATCGGGAATTATGTTTCTGTCATTGGCTTGTATCTCCAGAGGGAAGATGCGTTGTATTGGTCGCACAACTGTTCCATGACAGGGCTTAAGTTTAACTGTGCGAATCTTTCCATCACGTCCAGGGATCAATTCTGTAATTCGGGCTAAGGGCCAAAATAAACGTTTTTTGTTATCATCCCCCATCAGTACTATTTCTCCAACTACAGGTTCCCAAGATTGTTTTTCATTATGCTTTTGAACCAGTTGACTAAGGTATTCTTTTCTAAAGCATTGTCGCAGATCATTTAACAATTTAGTTCTATACTTTAATCTCTTATTAAGACTTGACGAATTTAATTCAACAAGATCTTTAACATTGGAATTTCTCTTCTCGATAAGAAACATAGCAGGTGTCAGGGACAAATTCCTGTGGATCTTCAGAAACATATGTTAGGGGTCTGCAATTAATTATAGTTTTGCAATCACATTTTCCTGGCAAAAGTATTGGATACAGAAAAGATTCATGGTCATCTGTATTTAGTATTCTCGTTTTAACTCTCAGAATGCCATTATCATCAATGAGCGTTTCAATAAAATTATAAGATTTCTTATCAGTCAGATAATAATTTTGAACCATACGAATTAAAATTTTCTCATAATTTTCAATTTCATACTGTAAAAGTTCAATGTTTCTATTCTTTTCAGAACCGTCTTTACAATTATTTACAAATCTAAATATCCATGCAAATATTCTAATCGTTTTATCATAATTGGATACATAATGATTCGATGCCTAGGGGGTGTATCTTTTGATAGATCAATATTCACTATTTTTATCTTTTTCCTCTCCAATTCTACTTCTTCGGACAAACAAATAATCTCACCAGTGGACCAGTTTTTAGGGCCTTCTCGCAACCACAAGGGGCCTTTTCACCATCTAGACTGAAGCATTTGCTTCGCAAAACATCCGCGCAATAACAAGTCGGCAATATTCAGTTTCCCTGGGACATATCTCCATGAGTGACCTTGCGTCAACTCTCAAATCTCTTTAACCCTTAACCTTAGGAATAAAACCGCAAATTCTGTTTTCAGAAAGTGTTTTAAAACTACATGCAAATGTTCCCTTTAAATTGCCAACTTCGACAGAAAACACTCCATGTTGTTTAGGTTTCGTTTCGTCCCCCCCCAAACAGTGCATGTATAACTGTCTCCTTTCCAAGTAGAGATGCTTTAAGCTGACTCATCATACTTTCACCAAGCTACTTTGGCTTCAGCTATCGATTATGCAGCGAATAATTTTGTTGCGACCTTCACACCCAACTTGAACACTAAGTGTGTGCAAAAATACAGTTTTGCTTCTGCCACAGTTAGAAAGAGAACTCTCTTTTGAAACATGTATCTGATCATTATTTTTTAGCGTTTTGTTACACATTACATCAAAATGATTTCAACTTTTGCAAGACGAGATTTTTTCTATAACAATTGTTGTTTTTCAGCTAAAGTAATTTTTTTTTTTGCGGAGTAACATTTTTCACTAGAATGTTTCTTTTACACTTTGGAATACTCTTACTTGAATTCTCAAAACTTACTAGAGCTGATGCTGTTACGGGTTCATTTTTCTTTACCTGTTCATGGTGAAAGTCTTTCTTCTGATGATTCTGTTGGGAGGCGAAACCAGTTTTCGCGAGTAGAACCATCTCTTCGCTCTTGATTTCCTGTTTTAAGAAATTCATTAAATATTGCAAGGATCGAGTTCCTTTAGTTTCAATGGAGTCGTGATTTTGGCTTCTTTCCCACGCTATCGATACTTCTTCTGGTAAGCAACTTTCCACTAAGGGGGTCAAAAAATCACCGTATTTTTCTTAGGTTCTCCCCAGACTTTCCAACGCTCGCAATTTTCCTTCTAGTTCATCATAAAAGGAGGGTAGATCAGTTTTTGCTCTTCCGGTTACACCATTCTTCATCATTAGGCTTAACAAATCTCTCACATAGATTTACACAAGTAAATCTTCATGTCCAAAGCGCTCTCTTAGTTGTTCGATGACTTTGGGATAATTAGCTGCCGTTGCTGGAAAGCTAAGAACTAGACGTTCTGTGCTCGATATGGGTTCCATGGCCTGCAACAGATACTACATTTTATCTTCATCAGCAATACTTTTGTCTTCGTGGATCTTCTGGAATTGACTCTAAAAAAGTCAGGTAATCTTTTGCTTCACCATTAACTTTTTAAGCTCAATTTTAGGCAGTTTAAATTTCCTCGATTCTGAGTTAGTTGGAAGAAAGGAGGCTTGTACTTCCGTATCTATTTGAGCACACTGTTCTAGAAACTTGTCCCAGTAATTCTCTGCTTCTTCAAAGTCATCACTAAATATCTTCAGTCTGCAAAATCTGCTGCTAGATAGCACTCTGACATATGTCAAGTCTCTGGAATTTATCACAAAGTTGACACTTCAAAATCGGAAGAATTTTTAAATCTCTTACTTTAGTTAATTCAGTTTCGATTTTTAAGGTTTGAGAAAACTCAATTCTAAGTCCTTTAAAGCGATCAAATCCATTTTCAAAATATATTCAAAGTTCAAAATCAGAAGTTCAGTCCGAAAATACTAATCCATACACCTGGTCTCGCCGAGGGTACCACTATGTTACGGAGAACACAGAAAATATATAAAGAAATATATTCAAAACTGTTCATTCAGTTACAGGCTGCTTCTACCCGAGGCTGGGTGCATTACGAATAAAGACCAAAAAAAAAAAAATCTTAGTACGCCAACAGTTCTTTATTTTCACCACAACATTCTTTCATGCTTCCGAGATCAGCTTTCAGTTCTGTCTGCAGGAAAAACATTCAAAATATTCAGCACGCTGACGTCATGAACAGCAGTGCATTGTGCCAGTTATTACTTCAGTTCATTTCACAACAAGAATTATCAAAAATTTAAAAGTTGTTTAGGTGCAGCTAATCCTAATATTTGCTTACTATAGCAGCCATATTTGTTTACATTTGAAACTTGGTAGAATAGTGAATTAAGTCAGTTTCTGCACCTGGGGGGTTCCCCCCCATCGTGCTACCCAAAAGTAAACTTTTGATTTTGTGCTTCAAAAAATCTGCCTTGTGTTACCTGTTGGCTGAATTGCTTGTTTTTATGTAGAAACTCTTAATTGTAAAAATTGTTTTTTTGAATTGTTTTAACTGTATTTGATGTTTTATTTTTTTCTATGTTTTTCAGTTTTTAATGAAAGTATATTAAGGTTTTATGCATTTTTTCCTTGCCATGAAGTGAGAACTGTATTAATTGAATGAGTTCTAGGAAATAAGTTTAAATGAAATGCAGCAAAAAATGCATATAATTTAATGTGGTGTCCACATCAGATATTTTTATTAAACTGGAATAGTAACAAGGCAATCTAAAATTAAAATAATAGTATAAAAAAAAGTTTTTTTTAAGAATAATCTTTTATTTTAAATTCATAAAATAATGAACTAAAAGGAGAAAAATTATTTATTATATAATTTAATGTATAGTTAAACAATATTGTTTAATAGGAACAATTTTTTAATTCTCTTTAAAGAGTTCATCTACAATTTTATATCACAAATAGTAAAAGCATTAGACGTTTATAAAAATAATGGATTATAACTTTGATGATATAATTAAATTCGGAAATTCCATTAAGTGCCCATGCTTTTATTTGTCTTGATAAAAAATTGTAGATGAACTTTGTATAAAGAATGTTTTAATCTTTGTTCCTATTAAGTTATATGATGAATTATTTTTTCCTTTTAGTTAGTTAATGATTTTATGAATTTTGAATATAAATTATTTTTAAAAAACTCATTTTCAACAATGACTAATCTCTCTTTTACTTCCAACAATTCTGTTATGGTCTAGAAAACAGAGTGATTTTTTTAAAAAATAAATTAGGAATCTCATTAAGTATCTCATATGAACTTTATTTAAAAGTCCCCCCCCCCAGTTTATCCAGTAGTGCAAACATTAAAATTACAAGAGTTTTTGTTTGTTTGTTAAATGAAGATAAAGTAACCTCTCTCTAACACAAACTCACGTAAGGTGAGCACTATGTTAACATGAACAAAATTTCAGTCCTGGCAGGTATGCAGAAAGTTTTATCAGTTAATGTAAATTTGGGTTAGCACAATTTACAAACTGTATTTTACATTTTTCATGTTTATTTTCCTGTTGTTTCTGTACTAGGACTGTATTAAGAAATGTTCCATCCTGTTAAATTTAAAACCTTACATAATGGACTGACTTTATTCTTTAACATACAGCCAGCACAAGTGACATTGCTTGACAGTCACCATCAGCGCATGAACAATGATCATTAATTAACAAATGCAATTTTGTGTTCAGGTATGCTTTTATGTTCTTTAAAAGTTAGCTACTATCACTAATGTTAAATCTTGAATAATTCTTAATTCATCAGACAAAATTACTTACCTGTTTTCTTCTTCCAGTGGTCTTAGGGTGAGTTACTATCTCGTATTCTACCTAAAACTCCATAGGGCACTGCATACTAAATCTTTTTGTTCAGTTATAATTTCAAGGAATTTTTATTCCTTGAATTTCAAAATTCTCGAATTGCCAGATCTACCTTATCCACAATACTTAAAGATCATGAAAAAATTCTTAATGCTGCTACATCAGGTTCTGATAACAAATCTAAGTGACTTTGTAGTGCTAAGTACGAAGATTTTGAAACTTTAGTTTATTCAACCATATGCTTGCTTCCAGTGTACCAGTTAATTCTAGACCTTTTTAAATAATGGAACCTAGAATTAAGTCAAAAGCAAACAGGATTGCAAAAAATTTAGAGATTCAGAATTTTGGTTGTTCTGTTGGTTGGCTGTCCTGGTTCCAAAATAGATACTCATTTTCATCATTAGTGAGTTATGGTGAAGCAAGAAAAGCTGAAGAAGAAACAAACAACTGGCTGCATGAATTTGAACAAATAAGAGAAAAGTATGCATCATGTGATGTCTACAATATGGAAAGAACTGGACTGTTTTTGCAATCTTTTCCCGAGTCGTTCCCTTGGAATAAAAGCTGTACATGTGCCTGACAAAGCACCCAGTGAACAATGTTTAACTATTGTCCTTGTATGCAGTGGAGACAGCAGTTATAAACACCTTTATTGCATGATAGGTAAATCAGAAAAACTGTGTTGCTTTAAGAACATAAACAGCACTTTTCCTTTCATCTACTCTCACCATAAGAAAGCTCATCATTTTATGAGTGGCTTTTTCATTTTAATGGTCGAATGGTGGCTCAGAATAAACATGTTCATATGACACTGAGCTGGCATACAGCCCATAACGTACACAACATGAACTTAACCAATATAAATGTTCACTCTCACCCGAAATGCACAGCCTTTGAATCAAGGCATTATTGCTCTTATCTCAAGTGACTTGTAGGAACTGCAATTTGCACTGTTGAAAAAGAGATGGAAATGACGACTTAGAGTGTGCTTGTTTCAATGAAAAGTATCGTCACATCCTGGAAATCCATGTCATTACAACACATGCAGAATTGTTTTAGCAGAGCCTGGAGACATAAAGATGCTAATCCTGTTGATGGGTTAGATGGTGATAATGATACCATGTGATCTGACTAATAGAATATTCTACAAGATGTTTCGAAACCTGATGTTAGTTTTGAGGAATTTGTTAGTGTAGATAAAAATATTATTGTGTATACTCCAGTGGAATCTGATGTATAAACAGTTGTGTCTGAAATGCAAGATAGAAGAAAGTGTTGTATCACTCCATCTCCTGCCAGAAAGCGTAACATGTCTTATACACTTAGGAACACTTTACTACAACATCTGAACTGACCTTTACCTGTATAAAAAGCCACAAGTAGGGCAGTATTACTCCACTCTCCTGCCAGGAAGCCTTACATGTCTTGGACACTTAAGAACATTTTGCTACAACATCTGAATTGACCTTTAGTTTTATAAAAGCCACAAGTACAGTTGTCTGTAAATTTGCGAGGCATTTTTGTTTCCCCTTTTAAGAAGTTCCTTGCTGTTATCAACAATGGTGCTTTCAGGTATTTGATTCATTCTGAAAGAAAGGCTTTCCTTTACAAAAGGAAGTGAAATGTAGGGATTCTTGTTTAAACTGTTTAGATGGTTCCACTTATGATGGGATAATTTAAAGGTGCAATTAATTACAAACCAGACTACTCAGTGATACACAGAAAGGAGTGCATACATATATGTCCATATATAGAGAAAATGTGATAATCTTTCTTCATACCTTTTTTAAAAAAAGTGTATGAGATTTTAAGTAATGCTTTTAATTTATCCTACCAAATTATTGCCTTTATGAAATGATAACAAAAATTAATTCTATTCTATTTTGATACTCCATATCTGTTATTTTATAGATTTTTTTTTAATCAGATCTCCATCCAATTTTTGAATGCATCTAAATTTTTTTCTTAGATTTCATGAACATATTTTCTTAAATTTACTAACATTGATTGTTTCGTAAGCAAAGAAACATCGTGCAAGTGTTGCAGTAAACACAAATGTTATTTACTGTCACATTTCCTTGTACTCTGTAAATTTTTTTTTGCAGTATATTTTATTGAAATTATCCAAATTTTTTAAAATTTTCTCCATGGAAGGAAAAGCTAAAAAAAATAAATGTTCATCACTATGTAAATGATTAAAAATTTAAACCATATGGAAATGTTAAAATTTAAATTGTAGAAAAATTAAAATTTTAAGTCTAACTAAATATTAAAAATTTGCATGAAAGTATAATGCTTAAGAGTGAAAACTGACAATTTAAAATATGTAGTATTTAGCTCCAATACGACTTGTACTATATATAGTTCGTATATTTTGTATTGTAAATTTTTTTTAGCAAAAAGTTTTCAAATCGGAAGGAGAAATTTAGGTGGTCTATATAGTTTTCGAAAGAATGTGAAGAATTTACAAGATAATTACAAATGACATCTTCAAATGCTGAAGCTGCAAGAATGAAAAGGGTAGTATAGGGAAAACCGGATCCTCAACAAAAAGGCCTTTGTAAGAGATAAGTTGTTGAGACTTCAGGGACATCAAATTTGACAGTTCATCCTACCTTTTCAGTTTGAAAGACTGAGGGGGGGAGAAGACATGGCCACTAAATTGGACATCCCCATCCTTTCAAACAGGGAATACCAAGGCCAATATAATGGTCATCCCATCCCCAAAATGTTAAGGCTTGTAATACTGTGAAAAAGATTAAAATAGGGAAAATCATCATATTACAGTACAAAATCTGAAATCCTGAATCATCAGCACTTCAGTGATTCTGAATTTGGATTTAGTTTCATCAGTTTAAATCTAGTCAAGTAAAAATTATAAAATAAAAAATATGAAAAAGCGGATTGAGAATGGCTGCTTCTTCCATGTATGTAAAAGACTGTAAGTTGTATCGAAATCTGTTTATCGTCCTCTGTTTGTGGTGAACATTTGGTTAGTGCTCAGTATGCCTTTTCTACAGCGGAGGGTGTCATATAAACAGCTAAGGGAGTTCGAATGAGGCTATATCATCTGTATGCAAGAGGGTGGACTTTTGTATTGAGCAATCACAGCCCACATGCAGGGTAATGCCACAACAGTGATACGTGTTGGAAAGAAATGAACAGAGGAGAACCAAACAAACAAAATTCTGGCAGTGGGGCATGCAGTAGCATAATGGCATGGGATGAAAGAGACTTCATCTGCATGGCTATGATGGATCGCACAACGTTGGAGCACTGTCAAGGTTTGTGTTGTCTAGCTCCACGATTCGTCACCATCTGCTGCTGCATGAACTGTGTGCAAGGGTTTCCCTATCAGGATTCTCCTATCGCTGAATCATGGACACCTCTAACTTCAGTGGGCATGGCAACACAGTGCATGACATGTGTTGTGGTAACAAGTTATTTTCTCTAATGAGTCTCACTACAGTCTGGAATGCAATAAATGAAAGACTACATGTCAAACATTACAGAGGGAATATCTGCCCTATAGTATGTTATCCAGCATTGTACTGCACAAACACCTGGCATCATCATGTGAGGTGCTATTGGGTATAATTGTTGATCCCATCTATTGAAGATTGCAGGCAACCTCAACAGTGATAACTACATAAGGAAAGTTGTAGAGCCGGAAGTCTCCCCCCTTCTGCACATTCTGGACACTGTATTTC
>KK115605.1:21848-42505 GCA_000611955.2 Stegodyphus mimosarum
TGTTTAATAATTCATCCTACTTACGGATCTATTTTCTTTTTGGGGTGGTATTAAGAAAATGAAGTTCAAACATTGACAATATTTTTAATTGAATTTATTCAGTTCCCATTTGCTCATAGGTCCTTAATTTTTTTCATTAATGATCCCTAAAAGTACTTAATTTTCGTGTGCTGAAATGTATACGAACCCTATTATTGTCTGAAGCAAAAATCACCAGATTTATACACTGAAGTGACAAAAGTCATGGGATGCTTCCTAATATTTTGTCGGTCCTCCTTTTGCCCGGCGAAGTGCAGCAACTCGACGTGGCATGGACTCAACAAGTCGTTGGAAGTACCCTGCAGGAATATTGAGCCATGCTGCCTCTATAGACGTCCATAATTGTGAAAGTGTTGACGGTGCAAAGTTTTGGGCACGAACTGACCTCTCAATGATGTCCCATAAATGTTCGATGGGATTCATGTCGGGCGATCTAGGTGGTCAGATCATTCGCTGGTATTGTCCAGAATGTTCTTCTAACCAATCGCGAACAATTATGGCCTTGTGACGTGGCGCATTGTCATCCGTAAAAATCCCATCGTTGTTTGAGTACGTTAAGTCCATGAATGACTGTAAGTGATCTCCAAGTAGCTGAAGGTATCCATTTCCAGTCAATGATCGGTTCAGTTGCACCAGAGGACCGAGACCATGCCATGTAAAAACAGCCCAGACCATTATGAAACCACCACCAGCTTGAACAGTGCCTTGTTGACAACTTGGGTCCATGGCTTCGTGGGGTCTGCACCACACTCGAACCCTACCATCAGCTCTTACCAACTGAAATCGTGACTCATCTGACCAAGCCACATTTTTCCATTCGTTTAGGGACCAACCGATATGCTCACGAGCCTACGAAAGTTGCTGCAGGCGATGTCGTGCTGTCAGTAAAGGCACTCGAGTCGGTCTTCTGCTGGCATAGCCCAAGAAAGACAAATTTCACCGCACTGTCCTGTCGAACACTTCCCTTGTACGTCCCACATTGATTTCTGAAGTTATTTGACACTGTTGCTTGTTTGTGAACATTGACAACTCTACGCAGACGTCGCTGGTCTCGGTCGTTAAGTGCAGGTGGTCGGCCACTGCGCTGTCCATTGTGGGATGTTGTGCCTGAAATTAGATACTCTCGGCGCACTCTTGACACTGTGGATCTCGGAATGTTGAATTCCCTAACGATATCCGAAATGAAATGACCCATGCGTCTAGCCCAACTACCATTCCGTGTTCAAAGTCTGTTAATTCTCGTCGTGCGGCCTTAATCACGTCAAAGCCTCTTCACGTGAATAACTTGAACACAAATGAAAGCCCTGCCAAAGCACTTCACATTTATACATTTTCTACGCTATACTACTGCCATCTGTATATTTGCATATTGCTATCCCATGACTTTTGTCACCAGTGTATATAGATGTATTAAAAGAAAAAATTGCACTTAATACTTTCTTATCAAGAGTTAATAAAAATCCTTTCTATAAATATTTAATTTTCTCCTTTTATTTACAAAAATAGGTACTCTTCTATTATCTGGGCCTGATTCTGAAAAGTATGCATGTATGTATGTACCTGTGTGTGTGTATACACACACACACACATGAACACCGTTATACATACATACATTTCTGAATCTAGTCCCGATAACAGAAGAGTAATAAAAAATATTTAGGTTTGTTTAAATTATATATACCTTCTCAATTTGAACTGTACCCGACACACTTGTTTCATAGAGAGTTAACTCTGTTGAACGTGATTTTGATACAATCCCTGCATTCGGCAGGGATTTACTGTATTATGCAATTTTGCACAATCCCGCTAGTACTCAACTGATAGGGTATGACATTTAGTGTCTGGATCAACAAAACGATAAGAATAATTTACTGTAAAATATTCCAACTCCCAAATAGTAAAATCTCTTATACTAAAAGAAAAGATCTAATGAAAACTATTAGTATCAAAAGAAGCCAAACTCAGGTTGGCAATGTTAAATACTTAAAAAAAATGCCAGATGATGTGGCTTTAATGGGTAAAGAACCTTTCTTTTTCAAATATAGCATTGTTATTAATGCTTTGGAATATATTAACAAACACATTTTAAAGACTCTCATTCTAAAATGCTGAAATTAAATAGAGATATTATAGAGTTGTAATTACAGGTTGTGGCAAAATTTTCTGAATTAAGAATATATCATTTTTTAAGTAGAAAAACACATTAGAAATTGGAATTCTTTGAAAAAAGGAATTTTTTAATTTTGTAAGACATGAATTAATTCATTTGCGTAGATACAATGAACCTTCTTATGGCAGTCACCTTCCTAAAATAACCATCTGTGAAAGTGGACTAAGCATCATAACAAAGCATACAGTTGCTATCTGCATAAAGGAAGAGATGCTTGTGAAAAACTCAAAAGGAAACTGACTCGCATGCATATTGCTCATGATCAAAATAAAACAAAACAAAAAATCCCGTTCATCTGGCTCATTAATTGCAATTTGAACCTGGATTGAATTATCAGTAATCAATGGTTATACTGCTTGAATACTAGTGGACATCTCAGAAAGTGATCAGTGGTTGAGAACATTAATTCGCTTAGTTGTAATCAGTTTGCTTAGTTGACTGTCTTCAAGGAAGACCAAAATCTTGTGGAACCAAGAGTGGTTGCACTAAAGAGAGTTCTTTGTTGTTTCTAAATTAAAAGAATAAAAATATTAGAAATTTTTACATGTCCTTTTAATGAAAATTGAATTATTCAATTTGTTCAGTGCATTTTTTGACATGAAGAATTGTTATTCTTAAATTGATATTAATTGAATTCTTTGCACTGTGGTAACATAAAGCTTATAAATAATCATTTTGGTTTTGAAAATAGGTGTTATTCCATAAAATTTTGTCAAAATTAAGTTTACATTAAATGGTGTAATTTTATCTATTCCAACAGTAAATGGTGAACTGTTAGAAGTAAAATAATAAATTACATTAATTCTATAAATATTGCATTTTCGTCACTTACAATATTAACTAATTAAGAATTTAAAAAATAAATGCAAATATGTAAAATATATCTCTGATGATAATTATTAAATTTATTAAAAATATATCCTGAAGTTAAATATATAGGTTTCTGTTATCACTTTGTTTCATATAAAATATAAGCAAGCAGGAATTTACTTTTTTTCTATTTAATTTTTAATGAAAGGAATTCTTTTTCTCTCTAAAAAAATTTAATAAATAAAATATAATGCTAAATATATTTAGCAATTATTTTATTATAAAGAATTCTGTTTGCTAACAGTAATAATACCTGTCTGGTAATGTGTATGTAATTTATTACTTTCTTTTGAAATATTATCAGAATCGGTATTGTTGATTTGTATCTTAAACAATGTCAGTCTCACTTTCACATTCATAATCTGATTCTTCTGAGCCTGCTACATTCTCATTATCCTATAGGACATTGAATCTCCAAAATTGGTGTTCAAGAGGAAAGTTATGTTTTTTAAATGAAAGCTGATCCATACTTTAAAAAAAAAAAAAAAAACCCACAACTGTGATTCTAAAGTGCTTTGTATTTTTGGAGTTGTTGTGTGGGAAAAGAAAGTGCATCGTAGAATTCAAGAAATTCAGTATTAGGATAGGTTCAGAAAGTAACTTTATTATAAATGCACAAATTAAGTTTTAGACAATTATATATATTTTTACTTATATATATACAGGGTGTTTCAGCAGTTTGGTTAAAAACTTTCAGGAAAGAAAGAGTATACTTAGACCAAGGTTGGGCAGACTTTTCCAGGGTACAGGCTACTTCTAATTTTTTCAAGGTGTTGCTGTCCACCCAGTGATGTAAGTGTGGTGAGCTAATAAAATGTCTACAGTATTTATTATAATGTAATAATAAATATGAAATATGTGTTTACCTACCTAACCCTACCTAAAAACACTTACTCTTTTAAAACTGCATTTAAAGCAAAATGCAAGTTACAATCATATTTTTTTCCCCCAATGACAGGCATTTGCTTATAATGGCATTGGCCATACTAAGGCCAGAATTGGAAGCACCTAATAGGCTGCCACCACTACCTCCTATGAAAGAGAAGACAATTTTACATATATGCCCTCTCCAGGATTTGAACCCGGGCCCTTCGGTATCGCAGTCAGGCTCCCCTAACCACTATACCTTCTGGGCGGCAAATGTAATATTTTCTGGCTATTAATACAAACATAATATTAATAGCCACAAATATAATAATTTCAAATGATGCATTTATTATCAAACAATTCAAAATACATTAAAAAGTAAATAATTTCCATCTAAGGTGTTAGCTCTCGTAGTTATAGGTAACAGAAGACTTAGTTTGCATGCTGTCTGCCAATCTTGAATATCTCAGTATTTAATTATTAACTGCTGATCTTGCACTGGATTCTAAGTGATCGTCTGTGAGACAGGAACAATATGTTGTCTTAATTATATTCATCGTTGAAAATGCAGATTCACATAGGTAGGTAGAGATAAAGAACGACGTTAAATGAAATCAATTTTTTTTTTAATTAGGATACTTTACTTTGTCCATTAGATTTCCAAAGTTATGCTTAGGTTCTGAATACTGTACTTTTAAAATTGCATCATTTTGAATGAGAAAAACTTCTTTTTCCTCAAGAGATAAAGAGAATATATTGGGTTGGCAACTAAGTAATTGCGGATTTCACTCATAGATGGCTTCAGTTGAATTTTTAGGTTTGCAGACGTAGTACAAATGTAAAACACATTTTGTTATTTGATAGTTGGCAATTCAGCTGTGAATCAGTAAAAAAAGTTTTTTGATCTGTTGCGTAGTTTTCGTTTGGCGTTCATTGAAAAATGGAAAATCAAAAGGAACATTTTCGTCATATTTTGCTATTTTATTTCCGCAAAGGGAAAAACGCATCGCAAGCTCATAAAAAGTTATGTGCTGTTTATGGTGACGAAGCCTTAAAAGAACGGCAGTGTCAAAATTGGTTTGCAGTCTGCCAAATTTCGTTCTGGTGATTTTTCACTCGAAGATGAAAAACGCTCTGGTCGTGCAGTTGAAATTGATGACGACCTAATCAAAGCAATAATCGATTCGGATCGTCACAGTACAACACGTGAAATTGCAGAGAAGCTTCATGTATCACATACATGCATTGAAAATCGCTTAAAACAACTTGGCTATGTTCGAAAACTTGATACATGGGTTCCTCACGAACTGAAAGAAATGCATTTAACGCAACGCATTAACAGCTGCGATATGCTAAAGAAACATAATGAAAATGATCCATTTTTAAAACGACTAATAACTGGCGATGAAAAATGGGTTGTTTACAACAATATCAAGCGGAAAAGATCGTGGAGCAGGCCAGGTGAACCAACTCAAACAACATCAAAAGCTGATATTCATCAAAAGAAGGTTTTGTTATCAGTTTGGTGGGATTACAAAGGAATTGTCTATTTTGAACTGTTACCACTGAACCGATCGGTCAATTCTGATGTCTACATTGAACAAGTAACGAAATTAAACAATGCAGTTGAAGAAAAGCGGCCCGAATTGACAAGTCAAAAAGGTGTATTCCATCATGACAATGCAAGGCCACACACATCTTTGGTCACTCGGCAAAAATTATTGGAGCTTGGTTGGGATGTTTTGCCACATCCACCATATAGTCCTGACCTTGCACCATCTGATTACTTTTTGTTTCGATCTTTACAAAACTCCTTGAATGGTAAAAATTTCAATAATGATGATGATGTCAAATCGTACCTGATTCAGTTTTTTGCTAATAAAAACCAGAAGTTTTATGAACGTGGGATTATGATGCTGCCTGAAAGATGGCAAAAGGTCATTGATCAAAATGGGCAATACATTACAGAATAAAGTTATTTAGTTCCATGAAAAAATTGTCTTTGATTTTCTGAAAAAAATCCGCAATTACTTAGTTGTCAACCCAATACAATTTATATTTTCAGTTATTTCTTCCACATTAACATTATCAAGTGGGTAACACATGAATGTAACAATTGGTTCTAGTCTAGTAAATTCTTGAAAACATCTCAAATTTGGAGTGAAGTTTTATTATTTCATCATATTTCTCTTTGTTTAATGTATCTCAGTTTTTAAACAACTCATCAGAAATATTTTTGAAATTTTTTTAATTTCGTTCTTCATCAACTGGGAAAATATTAGCTTTCACTTGTTTTTGAAAATATTAGCAAATCCAATGGATTCTACTATTGTTCAATTTTTTTCCTTGCAGTTGTAAGTTCAATTCATTAAGATGGCTTGTTATATCAACAACAAAAACTAAGTCCATCAGCCAAACATCATCATTAAGTTCAACATACACTTTATCATTTAATTCCAAAAAATCTTTTACCTCTTATGTGGGTCCCTGAATCTTTCTAAAAGTATACTCCGACTTAACCAATGAACATCCACATGATAGAGCAATTTCCCCTAATCAGATTCGTTTTCTTCTAGTTGGGCCTGAAACATTCTTCTCTGAAGATTTCTTCCTCGAATTGAGGTCACAATTTCCATACAAATTCCTATAACAATTTACAGCAGAAGGCCTCTTGTTGAATAATGCACTGATAATAAAGTAAATGCAGTAAGTCATCATCTCTGATATACATAGCGAAAAATGCTTTGACTGTGCTGGTTATTGATGGGGCCCCATCAGTTGTCATCGATACAGCTTTATAAATTGAAATTTTTTTCTCTGTACTTTTTTGAAGGCACAGCAAACATCTTCACCTTGTGCTTTCTTCTTTAGAGGTAATATTGTTAATAATTCTTCTTTTTTACTCATATCCTTAAAAAACATTCTTATAAAAATGCAAAGTTGAGAAATTATCAACCACATCCATAGCTTCGTCAAACTGCAAGGAAAAGCAAATACAGGTGGTAATATCGTCGGTCAATTGATCAACCAGGTCACAATTCATCATTTGTATACGGTGTGGGACAGTTCTACACGAAAGTTGTACCTCTTTAATTGCAAAAATGGATTTCATTTCTGTTCTTGAATGAATCAGATATTGAATCTCTGGCGTCGAGAAACGCTTTATCATTTTTCCATTTGTGAAATGTTTCTTATGTTTTGCTAATGCATGACTCACAGAAAAAGATGCAACTGTTGCAATCTTAGATATGGTATTGGGCTTAATAAAAAGTGATTGTTATTCGATTAATTTCGATTTAAATTCTTTTAACTTTTGTTTACGCAACTCGCTTTTTAACAGAAAATCTGTATTAAAACTTCGATGCATGCTTTTGAAATGCCTTCCAACATTTCCTTTTTCACACTTGCGTGACATACGTAGCACACACGTTTTGTATTCACCATTGTAAAGGATAATTGTTCTTCCAATTCTGTATTAAAATTGTATGTTTTTCTTTTCGTAATACTTGTTTTCAACATTCTGCTCCTCTTTTAAAATACGAAAGATTACTATATTTACCGCAAAAACACAAGTAACACAAAATTGTCAAGTTGAATGTTTGAAGAACTTTAGCAACTGCTAGACCATGGAATGTGGACGTATTCAGTGCAGCGAATATGTGAACTGATGAATTTGTAACTGACATATGTACTTAAGCGTCATTGTGTGCTTCCATTGAAGGTACATGTGTCGTCTACACATTCATAGAATCAATCACTTTAGCAAACACAGTTGCATCGATTGCGAAAAGTCAATTCTCCAGTCTAGCTGCCGTTGGCGTTCCAATGGCATAAATCCATAAATATGTTTCTTTTACCATACATGTCTTAGGTCTTATTAAAGGCGGTTCACCCCAAAATGTTTTAGTGATCCACCGGTTGATCGACTTAAAACCCATTCCTAACCTAGACCATCATGGAAAAGCACATAGCAGTGCATGGTCGGAAACACATTCCTGCCATGGTAGTGATGACACAAAACACAAAGGATGGACAGGAACAGTGTAAGAAAACATGCTTATTATTCTCAGCGTATTGCAAAGTTAGGAATGTTAAATTTTTGCATACATTAACAACCTTGATGTACATTGTGCAAAAAGAAAAGAAAAGGACAGTTCTATATCTCCAGCTCTACTCGGCCAATTGATGAAATTCAACTTATATTTCTTATGTCTCAGAAGCGCGGCTTAGGATATGTATTAGATTTATATATAGCATTGTTCTAATACAAGTATTTTGACACAAAATTGGACTTTTTCTGAAATGGCATGTTAACTTTTTTTCCGTATTTCAATTATACAGCTCAAATTATGCCAAATTGCCAAGTTTTGTAAAAATCACACAAATAGTTTTTAAAAAATTAGCTGCTCAAATTTTTAGCTCCTAAATGTTAATTGAATTTGGTATATATTTATTAATATTTCTTTTTTTATTAAACTTATTTGATTCTTCCTTTCATATTTCAAAATTTAGGTTCATTCCAAATAAAATTTACCAGTTTTTTATGATTTATTTTAAAAATTTGTATTTTTAAATAACTTTTATAAATTTTTTGAAAAAACTTTTGAATTATAACCTATAACATTTTTAAGCATATCTGCAAAAAATTAGAGTTTTTTATTCAAAATTTCCTAAGATATACATGAATTTACATTTTGGCACATTTTGAAATTTGGCATATTTAATATAAGCGATAATAACGAAAATGTGGTTTACGCACTTTTTAAAAATTATTTGAAAGAATAAACAATGGCCTTTTTTTCCTCTTATGCATCAATGAAGAAAAAAGGAAAGATAGTAGGTTACTATAAATTAAGAATTCCACCAGTGAATTAAATTTGGCACAATCTGAAAAAAAAATCTGCCAAGATAAATTTTTTAATTTCTCCTGAAATTTCTCACCAAAAATTACAAAATTTAATATCTAGGCATAATTTGAGTCGTAGAATTGAAATATGGAAAAAAAATTTGGTATGTTGTTTTAGAAAAATCCGATTTTGTGTCAAAATACCTATGTTAGAACAATGCTATCTATAAATCTAATATATATGCTAAGTCATGCTTTCCAGACACGAAAAATGCAATTTGAATTTCATCAGTCAACCCAGTAGAACGGGAGATATAGAACTCTTTTCACCCCGCAGTATACATCTCCACTTGAATGCAATGTATCCTTAACACTGCAACAGCAGGGATGGTCTATTGCATTGGCCAGCATGATCACTATACCTCATTTCCATTGACTGCTTTCTGTGGGGGGGCTCAAGATACTGGTGTACAAAACCCCCATTAAAAGTGCTCAGTAACGTATTGCCTGCATCGTGGCAGCTGCTGGGGATGTCCGGGACACGCCAGGTATTTTCCAGAACATTAAATCTTCCATGCTTCGTAGATGTGAGGCCTGCATCACAGTCTAGGTTTGTAATTTCGATGTCAAAATATTTAATTCTGTCTTTAATGACAATTGCTGTCTGTTTTTGTTTTCATTTCTTGGTTTCTGCTGTACTAAGCATAATAAACATGCTTCTCACCCTCCCTATTCAGGTTCTTCGTTTCTTATGTTTTGTGTTGCCACTATCGCTTCAGGAAAGTGTTTCCAACCATGCATTGGTATGTGATTTTTCATCATCTAGGTGGGCTTTATCCTTCCTGAAAGTTCGCAGCCAAATTGCTGAAACACCCTGCATGTATATGTATATGTATATATTTTACAGGATCTTCATCGTACAGGTTGTAGTCCATTTAGTGGAGACGTAGCTGAACAAAATCAGACACATTTGAAAAGAGTTCTGTTAGGATATGCGAGATGGAATCCTAATGTTGGTTACTGTCAAGGATTTAATATGCTTGCTGCCATTATTTTAGAAGTTGTGGAATGGTTGGAAGAAGATGCTTTAATAGTGAGTACATAAATGTATTGATGTTGATAGGCTGTAAAATTAAAATATAATGACTTAACATTAAATGATTTACATTTATCATTAAGGATTAAGTTTAAAATCTTTATGTAATTTTTAATATTTAACTGTCACTTAACCCATGAGGCTGATTCTGAATGTACAGTCTATGGTAAAATTAATGGAATTCAAAATGGCTGAATGAATTAAAATCAAGAACTGATACTGTACAAAATCATATTGCTGAAAAAGAAGTCCTCATAGTAATAATTATATAAAATTGTGCTGATTGCAAGTTTTTAAAATTTTGTTAATTAGAATTTAGTTAATGGTACATTGGCAATGTCCTGTAAAATTTTGAGTAGCATATTGTGCATTTTAATTATAGTATGTATTTCATATGAAATACTTTTGTTTTAATGTACTGACTTCAAGAAAAATAAAGCATGCAGTTACTGTACTGCATTCCTATCTTATTTGAGCAAAATATTAGTGATTTGACATTACACTGATATGTTATTGAGTTTTAGTGTAAAATAAATTATAAAAGTAATAATTTCTTTTATAAAAATATATTATGAGAAATTTGTAGCATTTTAATTTTGAAATGTTTGAAATGTGTAAAATTATTACTTCTAATTACTTAAATGTACTTTGCTAAATCTAAGATTTATGGATTGAAGATTTTCAATTATGTCTTCAAGATAAAAAATATTTTTATGTTACAAATATCCTAATTGGTGCCAAAATTTTCGTTCGGTCACATTATGTTAACATGCATTTATCATCCATGAGATTTGATAAGTGTTGCCATTGAGTGGAACATTAAGATTTAAAATTTATTATGCACAACCTTGCAAGTTACCAATTCTCAAAGTGTTGCCAATATGATAAAGCATAAGATCCATAATATATTTTTCATATATAATTAGTGTATAATTTTCTAACAACCTCAGTAATTGAAAAATAGTATATATGCATGCTAATTTAAATGTTTTTAATAATATATCTAATTGATAAAATTAAAATACATTTAATGTATAATATGTAACAATTTAAAAAAAATTATGAAATTCTATAGTGTTAGGCCAAAAAGGTAATAATTTCTGATGGTATATATTGTGTATCTTAGAACATTTCGTGAGGTGTTTCTTAGTAATGTAAGAAAAAGTGAATAATTTAACTTAATTAACATATTAATATTTTATGACTCAATAATATGCTTTATTGAATATTTCTGGTTATTGATTTTGATTGTACTTTTCTTTTAGCATTCATATTTGTCTATTTTTTATGTTAATTTCTAACATAATCATTTTGATTGATCAGGTGATGATTTTTTTAATTGAGGAAGTACTTCCGGAAAGTTATTTTGCCAATCATTTAAGAGGTTTGTCAGTTGACATGGCAGTTTTTCGAGATCTTCTTAGATTGCGTCTTTCTAGTCTTTCTGCTCACTTAGACAAACTGCAAGCAAATACTCAGGATACTAGTACAGGTAAAGTATTTATATATGAATGTATAATTTGCTTCATGTATAGCTGATGTGTGTATGTAATGATAAGGGAATCCCTGTTTTGAAAATTAATAGGTAACCATTTTATCACCTGCGTAAGTCTTATTATTTTTTTTTAATCCATAATAACTTCGCTAAATAGACATAGCAGAAGCTGTCTGTTTTGCTATACTCTAAAGTTTGATTTTATGCTCTTCAAATTTACTGTTTTTGAAAAAAATTAATTAACAGCAAAAAATGATCGCAAAGTGTTATTGATTTGAAAGAACTCTACCTCTGCAGAATGTGATGCTGTAAGTAACTGGAAATAAATGTAACTTTTATTGTACTGCTCCAGAATGTTCAGTAAAACAACATTGAAACGGTGTTGCTTTAATATTTTGAAAACATCTAATAAAGCATTAAAGTTACAAGCATATTTTACAGCATTTTACAAAATATACTACGCACTGAAAAATTCTGCATGGCTACAATTCGAAATCAAAACTTACAGTTTCTTAAAGTTACGGTCACATTTTCAGAGGTTGGAGAGTCACGATACTCTCACCTTTTTGAGATTTAGAGATTTATAACTGAAACTCAACAGTTTTTAAAGTCAGAGGTTCATTCATTGTCTCTTTTTCAAGGGATTATCTATCTTTTCCAGGATGTATTTTAATCTCTTGCCTAAGCACAATTTGTTTCTTTTCACATTGTTGCCTCCAAGAAGAATGGTATCCTCTTCCTCCAAATTTTATTCCTTTGCAGTTTTATAATATTCTCTCATCTGTCCTAAATATTCAATTCTAAATCATTTTCTGAGCTGTTCTGTAATTCTTTGCATATAAGCATAGTGCTAAGCCTTGTTTGAATTGATTAGATCTAAATCTGGAACTCCCACTTCTTTTATTTCATGCAAGAACATTATAGGAATTAAGGGTATAAGATCATTGCTATATTCAGACATGTAGATCAAGGGTCCATTATTCATATTTTTAGCATCACAGAGCACTGTACAATCTAAACCATCTTCATAATCTAGACAAGTATTACCTAAAACATGCCTAAGTATGTTTTTAGCGTACCTATTAGACGCTTCCAAATGTCCCGCCACTGGAATGCTGATGGTGGATCAAATTTCCAGGTAATTCTCTTAAAAAATGTGAATTCCTGCAAACTGGACCAGTCAGTGGATTTTAGTTCATTAGCCACACCCACTAAATTCGTTCCATTGTCATAATAGGTAATGCTAGGGAGACCTTTTCTCGCAATAAATTTTCTCAACAGTAGAATGAAACTATCCCTGGAAAATGATATTTCTAGTTCAGTACGAACAGCCAAATAAATGGCGCAGGTAAACAATACTGTACAACTCTTAGATCTATTTCTTAAATGCAGAGGTCCACAAAGGTCTACTCTAATGACTTCAAAAACTGAAGTTTCTCCAATGTAATCTTCTGATAAAATTCTTGCAGATACATTCATAGGTTTCTCAGTGTTCCTTTTATGAGTACAACACATCTTTATGATTTTCTTGATTGTTTTCCTACTCTTCAATATCCAATAATCTCACAATGCTGATTTTAAATACTGTACCCTGGCATATCCCAGTTCTTGGTGTTTCCACATAATTAAGCTTTTAACAACATGGTGGTCAGAATGTAATATTAGAGGAAGTTTAAAATTTATTCCATCTTTTTACCCCTTCACTCTTAGCCC
This sequence comes from Stegodyphus mimosarum, assembly GCA_000611955.2. Taxonomy (NCBI): domain Eukaryota; kingdom Metazoa; phylum Arthropoda; class Arachnida; order Araneae; family Eresidae; genus Stegodyphus; species Stegodyphus mimosarum. The sequence continues at coordinate 34,945 of KK115605.1, forward strand.
CTTAACTGTGACACATATTTCAGAAAAATGTGCCCAACACGAAAAAATTTTTTGACTATTTAATTATGTTCTTCATATCAATATAAAAGTTAGAAAATGGTTACTTAGTAAAAAAATTAATTTAAAATGCAGTAACTACTATATTTACTATTTTGACATACACATAAAAAAGTAATTGATTACAGACACATATTATTCACTTACAGCAAGTTAAACACAGTTTTGAAGCTTAATGTAAACCAATGTTAATACAACAATATAATTTTGAATATTCAAATTTCACAAATCTTTTAGAGTATGATATATGCCAAAACACGATACTGCATACAAGCCCATATCACAGTCTTTGCTGTAAACTCGTGTCTCATTTCATATCTTCTTTCCTTTTTCATTTGTGTTAAGACAGCATATAAAACACTGTCTGGTTGAAGTAGATCCCCCCCCATTGGTGGAATGTGCTTAAGAAAGTGTTGACCTGCAAGCTTACACCAGGATGCCATGTTCCTGGTAACTGAACATTTGGCTTATTTTGTTCGACAGTTTGTTCCACAATTGCTATTCTGTAGTTCATATTATTTTTCTCACCTCCTGCTGGAATTCCATAATACCTGGTCTAGGAGATGAAAAAATATCTTTTTGTAATATTTTTTACCCTCATTTTCTTGCAAATGTTTAGTCTGTAAGATGTTGATCAGGTTAATCAACACCTCCTTTAGTGTTGTTGAAGTCATGAACTACTTTTGGCTTCAATTTCTTTTCTTTTTTCTTCTCGATGATTTCTGCAGTATAGATTATAGAAATCATACAAATATATTTTTCTATATTGCTATTTTATAGCAGTCACTTTTCCACATTGTCTTAATTTTTTTCCTTTGAAATCAGATGGCAACCCCTTCCTGATTGCATGTACAGTGTTGTATATGTCAGTAGAACATTCTTGCACCAGTACATTGGCCAACTGTGGAGATGTATAATAATTGTCCATGATCAGATAATATCTTTTGCCTAGCAGTGGTTTCATCAGAGACATAACCACTTGACCAGACTTACCAAGAATTCAAAATCGCTCTCCAGCTTTGTGCCTTTTCCTGTGTTAATAATGTTGGAAAAAATATTTTGAGTCTTACTTTCGCAAAGCATAAATGGCTTGATCCCCAAAGGAAGATCTTTTTAGTGGCATGTATTGGATCCATCCCAGTCTACCCTTACTAGACTTTCATCTACAATTGCATAGTGTTCTGGAATGCACACTGACGAAAATTTTTCACTCAGATGTTGAAAAAATGGCCAAATGTTATAAAGTTTTGTGTTAAGATGTGTTAGCAGATGAACATCATCATTTTTCACAAAATGCAGTTATTGTTTTATTACTTGAAACGAATCATATGTCATAACATTGCTGAAGAATGGAATTTCAACACATTTCCATTTTCAACCAAAACATGTAAATTTTCAAGGTAAGAAAATTTTAATTTAATTTTCATTTGTTGGAACCCACCTTTTTGCTCTGCTTTTTCATTTCAGGGTGTGACTCTGAATACATTGTTGTGCATATCTTAAGTTTCTGCAGTGATAATGTTGCAATAAATTGTTATCAAAAAACAGCTCAAAATAATCAGTTTCAGATACTGAGAATGCAATAGCTGATGATCAGAATAGTGAATTGGAAGGGATGATTAATGATAGCACTCAATCTGATCATCATGAACTAGTTAATGATAGTACTAAATGTGATCACCATGAACATAATACTGCTCAAAATTATAGCCACACTAACAATAATATAGTTGATGAGCCACCCATATTAACCAGAAACAGAAAAATTAGATTCCCAAAAAGTTATCAGGACTTTTAACGTACACATGATGCCAGAAGTGCAAATGCTAAATTTAGATTGTATGTGCTTTGTTAAAGCTTTAGCAGCAGCAACAAATGATTTGTATTCTGAACCAAAAACCATTGATGGAGCATTAAAGAGCAATGATGCAAACCATTGGAAGCATTCTATGTGTGAGACTATGTTAGGCCATGTTAAAAACAAAACATAATAAATAACAGATAAACCTTATGATAAAAATATCATAGATAGTAAATGGATTTTCAAAATTAAATGTAATTCTGTAAGCAAGATGGAAAAGTATGACACGCTTAGTTGATAAGGGCTATTCTCAGATTGAGGGAATAGATTATAATGAAACGTTTTCACCAGTAGTCCATTATGTAACATTAAGAGTTTTTTTAGTTTATGGAGTTATATATGATTGGGAAATTGACCAAATGAATGCTGTAATGGCATCTGTATAGGGTACTCTAAATGAAGACATTTATATGAAAATACCAGATGGTTTTAGTGAATTTTACCGTCAAAACTTAAAGCTCTTAAAATTAAACAAAGCATTAGATGGTTTACAGTGGAGTGGCAAACTATGATACCAACTGTTAGAAAAGGCTTAATAGAAATGGGACTGAGACAAAGTTTTTTTGGTAAAATAAATGGAAATAAAGAACTAGTTATTGTCACTATTTATGTTGATGACTTACTCATTTTTAATAGTAGCATAGAACTTAAGAAATGGGTAAAACAACAACTTAAAGAAAAATTTGAAATGAAAGATTTGAGACCAGCAAATTATTGCTTATAAATTAAAATTGAATGAGATAGGACTAAAGGCCCCATTAATGCCTAAGTCAAACTCGGTATGTAGAGAGTATTTTTTACAAATATAATATGCATGAATCTCATGGTGTAAAAACACCATAGACCAAAATCGAGTGTTGTCTAAACTTCGGTTATCAACTAGTAAGGAACAAAAACTATCTGTTCCTGATCAGGCTGCCATTGGGAGTCTTCTTTATGCAGCTCAAGCAACACAACCAGATATAACTTATGCTGTGAATTTGCTTAGTCAGTTCTCCAATAATCTGGCAAGGGTTCATTGGAATGCTGTCAAGCGCATCATGCGATAGCTTCAACTCACTACAGATGCTACATAGTATGTTTCAAAGGACTATAGTGCTGATGTCCTTGGTTACAGTGACTCAAACTATGGAGGTGATGCTGGGTATCGACAATCAACCACTGGATATGTGTTCCTCATCAGAGGTGGTGCAGTATCATGGTGTAGTAAGCGTCAACCTACCATTGCAATTACCGTCTTTTTCTGAAAATAAGACATCCTCCGAAAATAACCCCTATCGTGATTTTCGGAACTTTTTGTAAAATAAGACATCCTCCGAAAATAAGCCCTATCATGATTTTCGGAACTTTTGTAAAATAAGACATAGTTAAAACGAAAATAATCCCTAGTTAAAATAACGTGACAAAAAGAATTCGTTAAAAAATGCTGTTGATTTATTAAGTAATAATATGTTTAGCTTTCCTAATACTCTTATTTCAGAGAAATGTTTGAAACAAAATATTCCGAGAAATGAATTGTTTACCTCTACAGTTTGTTTCAAATTAATTCTTGGAATTCATCTTAAAAATACAACATAAGGCAGTCTACATTGAGCAGCAGTCTACATTGAGCGACAGTGCAGGTATGCAACGTTCATTCATTTCAGTCTTGTAAGTCTGATTATTTCCTCATACGTAATTTTATTTAAAAATAAAATGAATAATTTTTAACCCCAGTTAAAATGAGTACAAAACGAAAGAGCTATTCCGTCGAGTATAAAAAGGGAATTGTGGAAAACTCCAGGGGTGTAAATCTTGTAGCATTCTGTAAAGACAAGATGCTGGATCTCCGTATGGTTCGTAAATGGCGTGCAGACTACGATTACCTGTGTCAACTGGTGGACCAAGGAAATGAGAAAAAACACTGAGTTGGATCAGGTCGGCAGCCATTATTTTCTGAGTTGGAAAATTGCACCAGAGAATGGATTGCAGGCAGGAGAGCAATGGCTTTGGTTGTGCGCAGGGCTGATATTCAAAAATTTGCCCTTGAAACAGCAACTGAATTTGATATATCCACAGAAGAATTTAAAGCATCGTCACACTGGTTGGACAACTTCCTTAAACGATATGAACTGTCTCTAAGGAGATCAACAACATTGTTTAAGCTGGAAGACAATGAAGTTGCTAAGCTTGCACTTGCGTTTAAGCTTTTTGTTGATGGCATCGATTTTTCGAAATACCAACTCTCCAACATGATTGCTATGGATGAGACCGCGGTATTCCTAGGCCAAGGAGCTCAAACGACAGTTCACCACAAGGCTTCTTCGTCAATTTACGTTCCTTCTACCGGTTACGATAGTGCATGTGTTACCTGTATTTTGGCGATTCGTCTAGATGGCAAGAAAGTATCGCCATTTTTAATCACTAAAGGTAAAAAAGACCAGATTCAACGTGTTTCAGGAATTTATGTCATTGAAAGTGAAAAAGCCTGGTGCACCCAAGCAGTTATAAGAAAGTGGGTTGATTTTATGCTGCCACCACTGTTGAGGGGTCAGAATAGAGGTTTACTAGTTTGGGATTCAGCCAGTACTCACCGCGCTAAAGACATGAAAAACTTTCTTGCTGAGAGGAAGATTGATCAAATAATGATTCCGGCAGGAATGACTGGTTACCTCCAGACACTTGACATTGCAATAAACAAGCCATTCAAGGATCATTTGCGGATGGAAATCAATGAATATATTGAAAACAGAATGGTGAGAAATCATCGGGGTAATTTTGTAAAACCAGGCTTACAAGAAGTTGTGAATTGGGTAAAAAATTCATGGGACAAAATAACTGATAGTGATGTTTCCAATGCACTACGAACAGGCTACTTAGACAAGAAGTATTCATTTAACGATAGCTATATCGCAAGACATGAGAGATTCGGACCAATGATTCAACAGGAAATGGATTTGGAAGAAAATCAGAATATAATTCAGAATTTTATTTATGACGATGTTCCAGAAGAAGATGACATGACTGTAATTGAATAAATTTAAATTTCTGTATTCTGTGTAAAATAAATATTAAATAAAAATATATAAATATACTTTTATTTTTACCCTTCCCCAAAAATAAGCCCTAGCGCGTATTTTGGACCAAAAAAGAAAGTAAGACAGTGTCTTATTTTCGGAAAAAGACGCTAGTATAACAGAAGCTGAATATATGGCTCTTTCTGCAGCTACTAAAAAGGCCATATGGATAAATAAAATTGTTACAGAACTTGGACATACTACTGCAAAACCAGTATTATTGTACTGCGATAACAACAGTGCTATAAATCTCAGCAAAAATAATGTGTATCATAGATCGAAACATATTGTATACAATACCATTTTGTATATGAAGGTGTAAAACTTAAGCATATTGACATACAAAATATGGCCGCTAATGATATGATTGCAGGTTTTTTGACAAAAAATGTAAACAGTGCAAAACATGAGATGTGTGCAAGGATGATGGGTTTAAAATGAAGACTAATGTAATTTAACGTTTTATTATATGTATGTGTGTTAACATAATTTCTTATTGTATTTAATCAGGATGATCTAAAGGGGTGTATTGAAAGGTTAGCTTTAAATATGGTCTTGGCCCATAGATGGTGCCACTGGTTTATATATTTCTATAACTGTGCATATCCAATAAAAACTCAATGTTCCAAAGTGCCAACAAGTATGTTGTGTGTTATTTATTCTCATGCATGCTAAATAACCACTCTCTGCTATACTGAGTTTACTAATAAAGGAAACCTTAGAGGGGCAGAAGGAAGATTATCCAAATTATTCCACCTTGAAGAAAGTACATATTGTATATGACGATTGCATGCATCGCAAAATACATGTAATAGTAAATTTTTGTATCCAAGTTCTAAACCTGATAGTCTTTGAAGAATTTTAATATTCATTTTTGATGGCTGATTTTTCCATTTCTGGTATGTTCCTGTGATCTCTGATTTCAATTTTGAGTCCCATGAGACTTTAAGTTTCCAGCATTCTTGTAACAGTAACTTTGGTATTAATATAAAGGGTCAGCTGAAACATAAAGGATAGAAAATTTTATGAACCAAAGGGAGAATCTTTCTTTTAGTTATTAAAATAATTTCTTCATCAGTGGATGTCAATCGATAATGTATCATCATGCAAATTTCAAGACAGTCCTAAAACTGGAACTTCTTTTCCTTCGCAATCATTTTCTGTGGGTGAAGGTAGATGAGTATGCTCCCAGCACCATAGCTGAACTCAACTATTTATGAGATTCAGAATGGAAAAGATTTAAGTTCCTCAAAAGAATTCATGCTAATTGCGCAATTGTTGACGTTCATCGAATCCTTGATTTTTCTTGATTATTCTTCCTTCTCAGTTGCTTGACCTAAATGGTGAATAGAAAAAAAAAAAAAAAAAAAAGCTACAGGAAAAACCAAAAGCTACATGGCGATGTCTATAACAAATTTCAGAAGCAGGGTTTTCATCTTGCCACCGTGAAAACCTCAGAAAATTCCTATCATTTTCGTGTAAGCCTATTTGCAAGAAGACCTTTAGGATATCCACTGTAACTCCTGTCTTTCCCCATCTGAAATGGCTCAACACTGAAGGGATGAGTTCAATCAAATTAGGTCCCTTTTCAATATAGTTGTTGAAAGACACCAAATTATGAGTTTTAGCTGATCCATCAAAAACAGGTCTTATTTTAGTTGAGGAATTTTCTTTTATAACAACTCGCAAAAATGAATACATAATTCTCATTGCTTTTTGAGTCCTCACTCGAATTTACATGTTCAATAATATTTCCTTGTCATTAAATACTTGTTAATAGGCTTCGAGCTTACGTGCAGAATTAAGGGATCTCACAGTGTTATTAAGTCTTTCCATACATAAATCTTTATTATTTAATAATAGAGGCTGGCCTTCTAACCAGGGAATTTTTACTTAATTTCTACCTTCTTCATCTCTATCAACAGTTTAAGTGTTTAAAAGCAAGCTCTTCTAATTCTGTTTTTGTTTACTTTTCAATAGAGCCAGTTATTCTCAAAGAATCTAAACTCCATAGATCTGATATCTGAGCATTACTTACATGAAGAGAGAGAACTAACAAGGAATTTGTCATTTTTGTTTTCATTGCTAATCTTATCCAAAATCGTCCAGCCTAAACTGGTATTTATGGCTACTAAACCATTAGATACATGCTTTATTTCCCCCTGTATATAATTATCAGCCAAATCTCCTCTTATAAGAACATGTATTTCATTTGAATTCTTCTCAAATAGACATGAATTTCCATTTAAAGCTATATCACTCACAAATATGTCAAGTTCTTTTAACAATTAAAGTTTTAAAGTACACTTCTTTTGTGCAAGAATTTGATAAAACAGTATGTTCATTTATTTCCTCTTCACATTTAACTTCTGTTTTATTAAGACAATTATTTCCAGTTGAAAAACATGTAATATCAATATTCGTTCCTTACAAAATGAACAAATTACTTTTATTTTAGACCAGGGATGTCAAACTCATAGGTACACTTGGGCCAAAAAAACAAGGTTTAACTTTAGGCGGGCCGCAAAAAAAAAAATCAATATTCATAGAAACGTAGATTTATTTCGAATAATACAATAATAAACAT
>KK115605.1:42653-68427 GCA_000611955.2 Stegodyphus mimosarum
ATATTCATAGAAGCGTAGATTTATTTCGAATAATACAATAATAAACATATGTATATATTTATATAGAAAAGAACAAGAAAAATTTAATGTTTACGTCCTGATACTTGACATCTCTTCTCTGCTATTATCTTTCCTATTTCGGGAGAAATTTTGTCTGCAGTGATAACTTTCAATGCTGACCCAAGGTGAGCATCATTAATACGGTTTCTAGTAGGAGACTTATTACCTTTCATGACTGAAAATAACTGCTCGCACCGATAAGTGCTACCAAACATGGAAATAATTTCATATGCGAATTTTCGAGTATTTTCAAACCTGGCTGGTAAATATTTGTAAAATTCAGGCACGCCCACTTCAATGAATTTTGCTTTCAAATTTGAGTTGCATTGAATCTCGATCACCTCCATTTGCATATGGCTGGGTACTGAGTCAATACTTATTGAGAAAATCGAAGAAAACAAAAAAAATTTGTCTTCGAGGGAACTAAAATCATTAAACCTCGTTTCAAATTCAGTTGTTAAATTTGCAATTTTTTCTGTGTATTTTTGATACGAGCAAGTATCATCTAAACTTGATTTGTTCATGCTGCACGTCGGGAAGTGCGTTAAATCTTCATTTTTAAGTTGTTTTTCCCAAAGAACTAGTTGACATTTGAATGCTTTAATTATGTCAGACATGTTCGTAATGATATGATCTTTTCCTTGTAACAATAAATTTAAATAGGTTTATTGAAGTGTTTGGTTATATCAACCAAGAAAGATAAATCTTGTATCCATATTGGATCGTAAAACAAACTTACGTCTTGATTTTTCGTTTTTAAAAACTGACATATTTCTTCTTTCAAATCCCAGAATTGTTCGAGAATATTGGAGCAAGATAACCAACGTACCTCGGTATAGTAGGACAAACCCGAATATTCACTATCTAACTCACTTAAGAAAGCAGTGAATTGATGCTGATTTAAACGTCGAGATCTTATAAAATTTATAACTTTTTTTATATATGACAAAACATTCTCCATATTTATTACTTTTGTGCATAGAACTTCTTGATGTATAATACAATGCATATGATGAATGTTTGAACCGTGAATTTCACTAAGTTTTTTTCTTAGTAATGCTACGAAGCCCTTGTTTTTCCCGGTCATTGATGGAGCGCCATCTGTAGCTACAGAATTTAATTTTGCCAAAGGTAGATTGTATTTCTGCAGAAGTCCAAAAACACAAGTAAATATATCTTCTCCTGTGGTAGTACCAGGCATCGGTATTAGTTCCAGTAATTCCTCAAAAATGTTAAAATTCTTGTCACAAGAACGAAGAAACACTGCTAATTGAGCTTTGCCACTAATGTCCGTGCTCTCGTCACAGGCAATGGAGAAACTTTCGAAACTAGATGATTTTGCTTTGATCTGATCACTTAAATTCGCGGCTAAATCAGTAACTCTTTCCGCAACTGTATTTCGAGACAATGAAATTGATTGAAAAGCCTTCACATTTCCAGGACAAACAATTTCTCCAGCTTTCATTAGGCATTCCTTGATGAAATCACCGTCAGTAAAAGGCTTCGAATGTTTAGCTATCAACTCGGACAAGACGTAGCTTGCATGTACCGCCGCTTCACTTTCTTGCAATACTTTACTAAACATGGACTGTTGCTTTTTCACTCCTAACTTGAGCTCTTTCAACTTTTCTTCTCTCATTAATCCTTCGTAATTGTTATATTTCGATTTGTGTTGTTCGTAATGACGTTTAATATTATATAACTTTGGTACATTAATAGTATTATTACATATCAAGCAGATTATTTTATCTTTTATTTCACAGCAAAAATATTCTAATTCCCATTTTACTTGGAATATTCTATGTTCGTCAGCGATTTTTCGTTTAATTTTACTACCACTTGGTTTTGATATAGACATACTGAATACAAAGGGCTGGAATAAACACGGTTAACGTTAAAAAGTTAACAAAAATTTATTCTTTCCACAAGAGATAAATCAAAATGCTGAAATATTTCTTCAAAAATATTCTAACAATATCACAAAATGTCAAACGTTTAGCAAAAATCAATTCAAAACAGAGAAACTAATTCTATCTCACAGCGAAATCGCTACAAATCAATCACAGCATTAAGTAAACAAACAGTTCGCTAGAACTACAGCTACTACTGAGATGAGTTGTTTGTTCTCGGCTTTTATAAGCTTTATAATTAATTTCTCGAATATACTGGAAACATCTATAAATATCTGGATTTTTGTGGATGGCAACAGCAATTACGAGATATTTATTTATTAGGTATTAAATGCACGCGCTGTTCTATTTTTAACCTTCCAACGCAGCTGTCTTTTCAAAAATCGTCTGCGTTGCTAAGGCAACATGAAGCAAATCTAATTACAATTCTAAATAAAAAAAACTAAATAAATAAATAACTATGAAATCCGTAACAATATGAATTAAGTAATAATTAATAATAAAGCAAAATGCATGCACATGCATGCACCAATATATCGTACAAAACTATGATTGGAAAACTGAGACCATGAGTTCGGCCACATTCGGCTATCGGGGGATGCGTACAAGTTCTGAGTGCACGTGTCCCCCAAAAGCCGAAGGTAGCTGAATGCAAGCTACTCACACGCATTTGTAATTTAAGTAGTGTGTGTGTCAGCTCACTGTGAGTAATATAACAACACTGAATAAATTATCGTTAATTACTTAGCAATAAACATTTCATTTTTTTCTTCATCGATATGTTATTTTAATATTATATATTATTATTTGCCGATATATTGGCCGGGCCGCAAAAATATTTGTTGTGGGCCACGAGTTTGACATCCTTGTTTTAGACTATCTTGATAAATATTTGTTTTGTTTGAAACATCTGAAACAAACCCTTTTTTTTATTAAAATAGATTTTTTCCATTGATACTAATATTACATGCATAATCACATCTTTCAAAATTGTGAAATTTATTATAAATATACAAGCATTTTTCACATTTTTATTTACCTCTGAATTTAGGAAATCAGTGGAAATTGGTCATTTTGTTTAGATTTTTCTGATGAGTCAGCATTAATGCTTCTTTCAATTGTGAAGTGATTAAAAACATTGCAATCTATGGCTTCCAATCTCTACATGAAGGTTAAAGTGTCAACTTTTTCACTCGCTCATAACCGGATGTTAAAAAAAACTGATTAAATTGTCAACTTTATATTCATAGTTCTAGTTTCTTTATTAAATTCGAAAACTACATCCAAAGATAAATATTTTAAAATCATGGAGCATAACAAAGTCCCACAACTATCTGAGGAAATTCCAAGAGATTCCAAAGCGGGAATTTGCATATGATAATTATCCAATAACTTTCAAAGCTTCTGATATTGTTAGTACGTTTAAATGTCCTAACAATACTTAAGAAATTATGGAAATACCTAACAAGTTACTCATGTGAACATTTATCAAAACATCTTTTCTTCCATATTGGTCAGTTAATCATGTGACAGTCTTATAATAATTATCAAATGTAATTGAGAAACCATTAATGATATTCAATGTAGAACCTCATAAATGAGCCTTCAGATAATTAAATTTATCATCTTCTGTTAGTCACTCATTTTCGTGTACTGTAGGTTCATTTGAGCTCCAAAATGTGAGCCACTTGACTAGTGTTGCCGTAAAATTTGTTAATCATGAGCTTAGAAAGTTACACATTAACAGTTTCTTTAAAAGCAAAAATTAATCAAATTCAGAGAAGCTTAACTCAGAGAAATTAAATCAAATTTTTCAAAGGTAAATTAATCAATAAATTTTGATTTTTAATCTCACTAATTTTCTTATTGGCTCTAAGTTTGCGTAAAATTATCTTATCTGTGTATTTGTCAACATTTTCTATTCAGTTTCTTCTGGTTTTAAAACAACTTCTAACTTACTATCAACAGGCTTTAAAATAAGAATTTCTAAATTTTCTTCCAATTCATTGAAATTAATTTTATTATCAGAAAATCAGACTCTATCTTATTAAGAATTTTATGTGCTAATCTGGATATACTGCATTTATTTTTCAATTTAGAAATAATTTCTTCACTTATTTTGACTGACCAAAATGTTCCAAAATATTTATCAATATATTCACATTAGATTTTTCAATAATAGCAAAATAATACTACACTGTCCCAATAGCAGATACCAAATATTCCAAAATGTTTAATAAAGGCATGGTGAATACTCACCTTGAGTTTTCTTCTATCATTTTTGTAAACAAATCTGTGAATGGCGAATATCTTCTTTCTTTAAATCAAAAATTTAAATTCACAATAGTGATCTAATATTTTGAAAACATTTAATAAATAAATAAAGTTACAAGCACATTTCACAGCATTTTGCAAAATATACCACACATTCAAAAATTCTAGCGGCTGCAATTTGAAATCAGTGCTGAGGTTTGTTACAGTCAGTTACAGAGGTAAGGGAAGTTCACCATAGCAGCACTGAAATATCCCAGCTTAGAATATTTTGGAAAATTTTTTAAAATATTAAAAATAAATCTAGAAATTTTTATAAATTTTTTAAGATTCAGCTCATTTTAAAGTATGAAATGCATCGTAAACAAAGAGTGTGTTTTCTATTCCTCTTAAGTAAATTTCTGTAAAAAACTCCAAAATTTCATGTAAATACTGTAATAGCTGTTTTATTGTTTTTAATAATTTAGGTCAATTTTTTAGGGGGAATGTTTGAATAATTAAATAGACTGTTTTGCAAATTCTCTTTCATGTTCTAACTTTTTGATTTCTTTCTCTCCTTTGTTACGTTTGTTTTTACGACAGTCAAGTGGCTATCTCTGTCTTTTAAACAAAATGACATCTCTTTAAGATGCCATCCACATTTTCAGATGATTTCTTAAGATGACATCCATACTTCCAGAGGATTTTTTAAGATGACATCCACATTTCCAGATGAGTTTAGTTTTGTATGGAGAGGATCACCTTACTGAAATTATATACAATATTAATCTTCTTTCTGTTTCAAGAAGAAATTTTGGTCACTTTCAAAGATTATTACCGTAAGAGGCTTCATTATGTCGTGAAGGAAGGTATTCATAGATCTGTGTTTTTCAAAATTTTACCTCATATTATTTGTTTTTGATTATTTTTAATTTTCCATATTATATGAATTTCCAAATAAGTGTTTTTATTTTTCAGGTCATGTATATGAGCCACCGTTAACAAATGTATTTACTATGCAGTGGTTCCTTACTTTATTCACTAATTGTTTGCCAAAAGATACTGTACTAAGGGTATGGGATTTGATCTTCTTAGAAGGCAATGAAGTTTTACTGAGAACAGCATTAGCGATATGGGATGGACTTGCTGAGTAAGTTTTTAAACATCAATTCTCGTATGTTTAATAATATTAAAATAATGTGCATTTATTTTTTGCTCTTACAAATAAAAAAAATTGTGCTGATATTTTAGTTACTAAGCAATAAATATACTTGTGCATTATTTTACTAAAAACTTAATAATTTTTGCAGAAATTTTAAATATGATTATTTTGGCATTTTGTCGGCATAAAAGTGCTCATGAAGCTCGTAATTTATAATTTTCCTTCAGCTTAAATAAAAGTAACTCTTTGCACTGAAAGTGCTAATCTGGTTAACTTTTGAATGGTTTAGCATTGTGCTGTACATGCTACATCAGTTGACTGTACTAAACTGTACATTACAAAAAAGTATATGATTATAAAATGCATTTTTACTTCCTTGTCTGAAGTAAAAAGGAATTATTGTAATCACGAAAAATTTCGGGTCTCATATTTCAACAAAAATATCCATTTTGACCGCTGTTGAATGTGATTTAATGATGTTTTTGCATAATATCTAAACATAAAGATAGAATAAAGGACTCTTTTTTTTTAAAAAAAAAGTTATAAAACTGATTTAAAATGGGTTGTGAAAAGAATTTTTTGTAGCATCTGTGTGTATGTATGTATCTCGCATAACTCAAAAACGACTAGCCTCAGAATGCTCAAATTTTGTATACAGGACTGCTATAACATGTAGATGTGCACCTCACATTTTGGATGCAATCGGCTGCACCAAAAGTATATAAATATATGTATATATATATATCCACTCTGTTACTCAGCTTAGTGAGCTCAGTTTCTTTATTCTTATATGTTTGTAAATTGTGCATTTTTTGCTTTAAAAATGATTGAATTATGTTGTTCTTATCTTTCGGTTAAGATTTTATGCCTTTAGTTAACCTGCATGCAATAATTGTGGAATTATCAACAATTTAAAAGTTTTTTAAGTGCGGCTAAGCCTAATTTTTGGTTATGATAGCACCCATATTTTTTTACATTTGAAGCTTAGCAGAATAGTAGATTTCTTGCCAATTTAGAGAAACTAAGCTCCACAACAACAAAGTAACATCTTCTTTTATTATTGTGAATTAAATTATACTTGATTCATTCTGGAATTATCATTTAAGTTATTAGCTTGTTTTTGCGTACAAATTGTAATTTTAATTGTAAAAATATTTTTTTAATTGTTTTAACTGTACTTGGTGTTTTTCTATATCTTTCAATTTTTAATGAAAATATTTTGAATTTTTATGTATTTTTGCCTTACCGCGACATGAGAATTGAATTAATTAGTAGCGCATGCGCATTAGGTAAGCAGCGCTGAATCGTCTCTGTTTAGCACTGAAGTGTGGCTATGGTAAATAAGTATAGTGAACTTCAAGGAATGCATTTATTCTGTTGTGCTTTATGCACTATCGACAAAGTAGATTTAATTCAATATGTTTAAATGAAATGCAGGAAAATTGCGTATAATTTAATATTCCATACAAGGAAGCCATGCGGTTGTACACATCAGATTTTGCTATTTAATTTGAGTTCTATTATTTTTGCTGCTGGCACATTAATTTTTTGAATACCTCATTGTTATCTGTTCAGAATAACAGTTTCGTCTTTTAAATATATATAAACTCACCTGTTCTTTTTCAAATATTCAGGTTTCCCATGCTTTACAGAAAATAGCATTCCTGTGAAACCTGTTAGACTTATAAAAACAAAGTTAAATTAAGTCAATATTTGTAAATTGGAGGATCAAATTCCTTTGATCTCAAATTATCCTTATTTGTTTAGATTTCAAACCTTTGATTATATTGGACTACTTAAAATTCTATCAATACAGGTTACATATTAATATTATATGAAGCTTGGTTATATCATTCATAATAATAATAATATATGAGTTATGCATAAAACTACATTGAAACACTTTAATTTTTTTGTTATTTTAAAGAGTAGATTAAATGGTTTTTTTTTCTTTTTTTGGACTGAAATGATGTATAAGTAATATCACTTGTTTTAAAAAAATTGGCTGAGGGGAGAAGGGAAGGGACTCAAATATTGGGTGAAGAATTCAAATAGATGTAAACCAGGTCTGTATCAAATGATTATTCATGAAGATTTCATCAACAATTGATTATAAAAACTTAAAGAGTTCTGTATTTTCATGGATAAAATTTTTATGTATTTTAATGCATAATAATGAAGTAGAGGTAACACAAATTATGATTGCATGTATTCCCATGTCAGTTATAACCATAATCTGAAACATGTAGGTATGATGCAGAATAATTTATTTATCTGTATGGGTTTGCTTCATAAGAGACTTCTGCGACTGAGCTACATAAAAGATAATAATAATCCGTGAATGATTGATTTATACTGTTTTCTAAAATGTGATGAAGGGAAATGTAGTAATTCTTTAATTTAATGCCCCAATATTTTTATTTTTTAAAGTGTAATATTATTTGTCATCAGATGTGGCATATAGAAGCAATCTAAACATTCCCATTGTAGAATACATGTTCAATAGAATGCATATTAAAATGTTAATAACGTATATTTAAAAATCCTAATATATAAGCTGCTGGAGCATTCAAATGTGCAACTAAAATAAAAAATATGTAATTTTTATTGTGTACCATATGATAAACATCAAGTAAAATTTGAAAGACCTTAGAAACTTTTATTCCTTTGATCTCAAATTATCCTTATTTGTTTAGATTTCAAACCTTTGATTATAATGGACTGCTTAAAATTCTATCAATACTGGTTACATATTAATATAATGTGAAGCTTGGTTATATCATTCAGAATAATAATAATATATGAGTTATGCATAAAACTACATTTGAATATCTCTATTGAGAGGAAAAGTAGTAATAGCCACCAAAAGAAAATTTCTGTCTGTGCAGTTAACTGTCAAAGTTGACCACCCATTGAAAATGAACTTAACACCTCACACAGGCAAGATAGCAATTCCAGTCAACAATTATTTCCTAGATTTTTAACTGCCTCTTTCACTATTTAATGGACAGGGGTTCTTCAGTTAAATAAATAAATAAATAAACTGCAGTGCTTTTAGAAATGGTAATTGGGAACCATAAAACCAAATTTCAGTACTAATGCCTGTCTTCTACCTGCAACTGTTTCATATTGATATATAAATGCAGTTCAGAATTTTTTCCCATGTACTGTTACAAGATAAAATTCTCTTTCTTGAAAGAATACTACATATAGTTCAGCTTTAGTGCTCTATAGCAGAATTTATATGGTATCAATGTATTGGAACCCAAAACTGTTTTGAAACCCTATTAAGAGTAACTTCTGAAACTGTGTAAACTATGAAAGAAATATTTGTAAGTGCAATTTTGTTATATTTTAGTGTTCGTTATTTTCATGCATTTCCTGCTTAGTGTTATTGTGAGATCCATAATTCCTAGCCAAAAGGGACTTTTAGGCAACATGGACATTCAGCCAAAAGGGACTTTTAGGCAACATGGACATTCAGCCAAAAGGGCATTTAGCTGAAAAGACATTTAGCTGCAAAAACATTTAGCCGACAGAACATTCACTCAACAGATATCTAGTTGAAAGCATGTTTAACTGACAGCACGTCTAGTTGACATTGTGCACATTAAAAAAAAAAAAAGAGCAACAGTTTTTTTTATTAAAATTTGTCCTTATTTATCTGACCAAAGGTCATTCCCATAGTACATAGCAAAAAGGTTTATGAGCATGTACCACATTTTTGTCTCTAGTTAATCCTAAAGAAACTATGTTAAACGTTTGTTTATTGAAATGGGCTTATATACATATAATGTAAAAGGTGATGAAAAAAGTTGTTACTTTCTGGGACTGTATTACTCATTAAAATTACGTTTAAAAGGAATTGTGTGTAGCATTAAGACAGTTCTCTCATCAACAAACCAAGTTAAGTATGTTACTTCATGTCAAGTTCTAGTTCCTGTGTCATGAAAATGTCATGCAGCTCTCTTCATGTTACTGCGTAAGTGAAACTATCTTTCTTTCAAAAAATGTATCAACAGCTTAAGTAGGAAAAGATTGTACAGCTGGATTATAGGATGGGTGCTTTATTATGTGCAATTAAGAGTACCTAACCTTTTCAAGATATTAGCAGCGTGAAGCCATGGTTTATTGAACTCCAGAAGCATTAAGTGTCATTGATTGACGAACAATAACCAATGTCTGGTCCTTGAATTTCTAAGGATGAGGTGTGAACAGATCACAGTGCTTGCAGTTTCAATTGTAGTTCCTAATCTAACAACACTAGTACTTGGTTGCCATTCGGATTCTGAGAATTTCAGTATTCACTATGATGCATTTCAAGAATGTTTTATCCATAATACTGAAATACATTAAATGTTGCAGAGTCATTGCTAAATAATAACAGTCCTTCTGATTGTTATTTGGTGATGAGAGAATATAGCCTTGCATTCGGCTGTATTTTAAGTTTCATTAAATATTCTGGAGACTGTCATAGTTATTGAATTTTAAGGAAAGTTTGTAAGGAATTATAAGGAATAGTAGTTTAATAGGAATTATAAGGAATAGTTTGTAAGGAATTATTAATGATACCTTATTAATCTAATAAGGTATCATTAATAGTCTGTATTTTATCAAGTATGATAGGAGTAAAATGTTATGTTATATAACAAAGGATGCAGACCCATTGATATCTTTTGCTTTATCACAGTCGTAACAGTGTTTTGGACGTATGGGGATATTTGTATATATCTTTACCATTCAATGATTGTGTACTAGTTTATATCCTTCTGGACTTAAAAAGGATTGACTGCCTGTTTTCTTTGAATGCATTTGATAGCAGTAGTGCTTTAAGTATGTGTTCCGAATGTCCACATGCAAGCATGTGTGCAATAAATGGCATACTAATCATGCAGTTCAGTTTTGACATTTATATAAACTTTTCTGGTTACGGTACATTTTATATATACAATAAAACTCATATAGAATGAAACACTTTTCAGTTTTCTATATATTTTATGGCTTTTGCATGGATATACAAAGTGTGTTGTTTGCAATTTTCAGTAGCCAAAATGCTTTTACAGAGGGAGGGGGGGTGACAAAACTAGTTTAGCACTCTGACAAATTCCCAGTTTTTGTTAATTCCTTGATTCCTAACATGTTGAAAGTGAGGAAATCTGTATATTGTATGCTAAAAGTTAAAAGGTACTTGATCTTGAAAACTTTTATTATGATAAAAAATATATTTGATAATTTTTTGTGGGCTGATCTGGGACACTAACCCCTAATATCCCCCATACAAAAAATAATAATAATAATAATTAAGTAAATGAAAATACAAATACAGTAAAAAATTATTCAAAGTATAAATAATTCTTACAAATGATTACTTGTGTTTTGAAATGGAATGAACCTTTTTAAGTAAGTTATTGCAATTTTAAATTTGTTCTTTGGACTCTTTGCAAGTGTTGCTTTAGTGAGATACACGCAAGAAATGTGGTTTTGTTCAAATAATTTTAAATTTGAGTCCAGCACTTATCACTGGATATTTCATTATTATTCCAGTGTTGAAGTTTTTCAAATATGATATTTTATGAATTCACTTTCCAGCGCAACATACTCATTTTCAGGCAAATAATTTCTCAGGGAAACTATTGTTTTTTTTATTTCAGTTCAAAATATTTGACATTTTAAATTAATCCATATAAAATGAGTAATTTTCTCAAACTGTGTGCCCATAATTCTTGATAAGAAATGATATTTGTACAGAAATTTATAATTTGATTAGTAAACCATTTTTGGTCTATAGTTTCATTTTCAATTAATTATTCAGAGTAGTATTTAAACTTAGTGGTAAAATGTAGAAAATTTTTTTAATTTAAAAATATGGGCATTAATTTCTTCCAAAAATTTGGTAATTGTTCTTTAAATAAAATAACCTATGTTATGGTGTGACTACCAGACTTCATAGTTTACAGAGGATATGTGGCTTTCTTTGAAATTTTCAAACTTGTAATTTGTAATTTAATGTAAAAAGTTACTAGAAGTGAAATGTGATTTGATACTCAGAACGTTTTCTGTGTAGTGTAGTAGTAAGAAACTTTTTTGCTTTCCGTTCTGATCTTAATGTTCCTGTGTTGATGTATGATTTGAATTTGCTCAGCCATAGAAAGTCTCTTTTTATACTCTTTACCAATAGTCATGATATTGTACTTGGCTTACAAAGGAACTCTGGTCATTTTAATGAGTTATTTTGCTGTTTTTTTTTTTTAATCATTCACAAATTTCAACAAACTTATTTTTTGTAGATATGTCATATTTGTTTTTCTGAAGAACTTTTATGAGACAATAACATCAACTAAAGTGACTGAGAGTGAAGTTTTATGAATTGCTGTTTTACAGATTTAGTATTCTTTTACAATATTATGCTCATAATCATTCAGTTTTTACATTAAGTATTATGAAGGATGGAAGGCTGTATACTTTAATGCTGATAAAGCCATTTTTTTTGTTGGATATTACCAGACAAATTGGTTTGGTATACAGCTGCTTTTATTTATATATAATTATGTATATATAGGTATCTTCCACTGTACAAATGTTCTCTTTATATCAGTTCACTGATAATTATGTATACATAGGTATATTCCACTGTACAAATGTTCACTTTATATCAGTTCACTTTTATGAAAGACCTACATTAGGGCTACATTCCCCCCCCCACCTTCCTGTTAATGAAATGAATCCTGGATTATTTTTGCTTTAATGGGGAAAAAGGGAAAATACTGTTCATCATTTGCTTAATGCAGCAACTGTATGAAAATAAAAAAATAAATGTGTTTGTGAAAGAAGGACTTAACAGTTTTGCAGGATGTTTTTATTGTATCTTGAGACGTATGTTTTAAAAAAACATTTTATTAGCCTCAACCAATAATTAAGTACAGTATTATATTTCACATCAGTGAGAACCCAAAGAATAAATTTTAATTTTTAATACTGTTGCATTCTACACGGGTTCGTAGATTTGGAGTGATTCATGAAAACACAATTTATTAACCAATATTACTCAGGACAGCTTCAAAAACACATTTACAGTCGTTGAAAAAATACGATAAACACACTGAAACAATTAGCAACACACCTTCAGGCTATCAGACTATAATGGTAAAGACAGCTTCATGACAAAACACTAGAGTACAGCTCCTAACTCGGTTCGATCGTTCTCAGAACTCAACAAAATCTCGACACTACCAACTCTACAACTGTCGATGCACTCGGCCTCAACGAGCATACTCTTGATACACTCCACAACCTCAACGATGCAGGCTGTCGATACACTCCACGACACTAGGTTGCTACTCCATGTTATAGGCAGGGTTTATATAGCTTTTGGCCTGCCTTCAAGAACATTCTGGGCCAAACCAGTAAGAATTCTTTCCAGAATGTTCTCCATCCATCTATGGCATTTTGCCAGATTCGTCGCCAAATAGGGCAATTTCATACCAAATATGGTAACCCTGCCTTCCCTTGTCATTTTCTGGCAACTCTAAAACTGCCTTGCGGGGAAGCTATCTTACTGCGACTGGACATTTAACAATACTATGGTAGGCAGGCATAGAAACTGTAGACATAGGGACTTATCAAATGTAAGCAATGAAAAGCTATTTACAAGTGAATGTTTTCATTTTCTCTCTTGGCTAAATCTCCATTGATTAAGCTTGATGCACTGTCATTATTGCCTTCATCTGTAAGCCTTTCATTGTCTTTGCTTTGTCAAACTTTGTTTGGCAAAGCAACAGCCAAAACAAGTTTTGGAAAGTCAAACTTCAACATACATATGTTATTTCTGTTTATGAGTATTCTGTATTTGTCATAGCCTTCTTTCTTTTGGCAGTATTTGTTATGATGTACTATCTTTTAATGCATTTTAACTTTCATATTTTTTCCCATGTAAATTTATGACAATTGCATCTTCCTTGTATGTCATTATCAAAGGTTTCTCAGAATATTCAACATCTGTATTAGGGGATAAACCTTTGTATTTGTAATATAAGCCACTGAATACCAAACTACAAAGATGATTGAAAGAAATTACTGTTAAAATATTGGTATTATTCTGTTATCAGGACCAGATCCAGAAATTTTTGTATGTATGGGCTCATGTATGCATGTAATATATGTAAGCACAAAGGTATGTGTGTGTACATATATATGCACATATATTCATACGTTTCTGAATGCGGTCCCGATAACAGAACAGTACTAAAAGATTAAATATTCTAGAACTTGTAATGGAAAGGCAAGCATTGATATTTCATTGCTTGCCTTTCCATTATAAGTCTATGTATGCAATAGTGGACTTGAATTTTACATTATATTTTGCAGTTTCCAGACCACATGTCTTTTGGAATGATAACATGCATTAGTACAGAAAGAGAGTGTTCATGTTATGATTAGTTTGCATTTTTTGTTAATAGAGAGACATTCAGTAGCATTTTTTTCATTCATTTTAAAATAAAGGAAAGAAATGTGATTAGATAGATGATTGGTATATCTACAGAAAGTATGGAGCTTAATATTGTAAATAAATTAATTTGTGTTAACAACAAATTATATGTTATTAATTTAGAAGTCAAACAGCAAAAATCAGCGTTATATTTGCAAATTTTCACAGGACTAGTTTCAATGATTTTGCCAATCCATCACCCTCAGCTGTCAAAGTGCAAATGAATGAGATAAGAATCCCTGGACAGGAGTTAAGCTACTCGGGCCATCTATTGATGAAACAAGAAAACTAAAACATAATTTCCTTTAAGGCTCAAGGTAAAGCTGGATTGGAATTAATGTGAAACACTTCTAGAAAATCTAATTCACCTATGGAAGATGTTTTTTGAATAATTTTGGCTGCAGAAAAATCGAAAGTGTGGTTTTCGAACCAGCAATGCTGGGCAACAGAGGACTTCTTTGTTTCTTTTTTCCTAACATATGCCTCATGTTCCTTAACATGAAATTTTAAGGCTCTCTTTTGACCAATGTAAATTAAACCATACTGGCAAGGAATCCTGTAAATACTCCAGGAATTCCAGAATGTGGTCCATAAGTATGGAACTCAGAATTTATTGTTAGGAGAATAAACAACCCAAAAGTTAAACCTAAAACAAGAGTGTGCCTTTCGGTGTGTTGAGAAGAGAATTTTTTAACTGCTTGATTAATAATGTTGGGTGAAAAGCCCCTGTCAATAGCTACTGCTTTTAAATAATTTAGTTCCTGATCAAGAGCCAATTTGGAGAAGCAAACTTAAAGTGCATGGAAAATAAAGGAATAAAATGAAGCTATGTTTTATTTAGTCCAGATGACATGATTTGAAGTGTGGTGAAAGGCAAACCGATGAAGGTTTACAGTAAACCGTAGTACTGAACTTGGATGTGTTACGTGTGACCAAAATGTTGAGAAACAAAAGAGCATGTCTCAAGTTCAAACATGAACTGAATAGCAGGATCAATGGAATTCATTATTGAAGGAACTTTATTTAAATCATCTTTATTACCATCAAACAGGGTAAAAGTATTATCTGTGTAGCGGAACCATACGAGGAAGTTTAAAGTTTCAAATAATTTTGATTCATAATAATGCATATAGATTTCAGCCATGATGAGACTAAGAAGGCTTCCCATGGCTAATCCTTCAGTTTGATTGTAATATTTATTTTGGAGAACAAATTGCATTAGTTTCAAACAGAGTTGAGTAAGGGATATTAGCTCATCAACTTCAATGCAGGAGAAATGAAATTCACAAAGTCTAGTTTCTAGACATCTTAATGCACCCTCAACTGGAACATTGGTAAATAATGATTTCACATAAAAAAAAAAAAAAAAACAGTAAATTTCTAGTAGAAATGCTTTTAACTTTTTTTGCAAATTCTATTGAATTTTTTAAGGCGTAAATGTTATTATCTAAGAGCGTTGAAAATCTAGAAATTAAATATTTAGCTAACGGGTATGAGGCAGTGCCTAAATTTGATACTGTAGGGTGGAAAAGAATTTTATTGTTTGACTTCTAAATTAATATTTGTTTGGCATATTATTTTATCTTAAATTGTATGTTGTTTACAACATTTTGTACAGAGGGTGTTTACACATTTTTAGAATGATTTTGAGACCATTTAATTAATGTTAAACATGTAAGGCTGGACTATAAGTCTGCTTTGTGATTTCCATCTTAGAAGGGCTTTTCACAAAATTTCCGTTCCTCTTCCACTATTTTCCGTAGTCCATCAATCATAGTTGGTTTGCGCTTACAAAGAGTTCTTTTCAAGAGACTAAAGGCTCAGAAGTCCATAAGTAAAATGTCAGAGCACTTCACAGGAATATGTCGAATGTTATGCATGCAATACTGGTATTAGTCTTCATTATTTGTAAGGAATGCAGTGGTACTTTTGGAATTACGATTTATTGCTTTGTCTTTATAAAGTCTCATTCTTTTAAAATCCCTGGGATGAAGTAATGGAATTTCTTCTGTAAATATTGGACATAAAACTTTCTCTTGATACTATATTGAGTTTATTTTAACATTTTTTCCCCATTCTTTGTACGTTTAATTTCTTATTGTAAGAGAATCGTGACGATTTTAAACTCCTTACTGAAATTTCTTTTTCATTGATAGAACCAGTTCTTTAGATTTTTTT
This sequence comes from Stegodyphus mimosarum, assembly GCA_000611955.2. NCBI lineage: Eukaryota > Metazoa > Arthropoda > Arachnida > Araneae > Eresidae > Stegodyphus > Stegodyphus mimosarum. Next base: position 58,699 of record KK115605.1, read on the forward strand.
ATCTTTGTTTTCAATAATAAATGGACTTCTTTTTTATTCCAGCCATTTAGGTAAACCCATGCTTCATCAAGGGTCACTATTTTCTCCTACTAAATAGTTTCCATACAAGGTTGTACAATGTTCTGTATTGTGTCACATGCCATGGCAAAATCTGGTGAACATTATGCTTTTTAGCCTTTTTTAAGTTGTAAATCTAGGTACTTATTGTGGATGCAGATGTATTTAAAGACTTGATTTCTGCATCAGCAGACTTTTCTCTTGTTATCACTGATTTAACTTTAGAAACAGTACATACCTTTTTGCAGGTATTCATTTGGAGTCTTCTTTCCATATAGAAGTAATGACCCTTTCCAGTTATTAATGTTGCTTACTTTGCACATAGAAATTTTAATACAATGCTTTTTACAACATTTTTGAAATATGAAATATAAATATTTCTTTTCAGAAAGCACAAAAATATAACCTTCAGTTCACAGCTTGTTTATATGTGACCTTTTGAAAGCAGAACGAATTTAAAAGTAACAGACAATATTTCTTATTTTAAATAATAAGTTCTTGTCATAAGTTTTTATTTCAAAACATTTGCCTTTTTTAAAAATTCTTTATTGAAATCATTCTAAAAATATACACTCTCTATAATTTGTTGCTAGGATTAATTTTCTTTGTGTTACAGTGAAAAATAAAATTACTGATTCTGTTGTAAGATTTTCTGATGTAATTAATGGACAGTTCTAAATCATAAATGCGTTTTTGTGTTAAATTCTTATTTAAAATTTTGGGAATATCTGCCGAAAGATTTATTTTGCTATTTTTTAAGAATATATTTGATATTCTATGTCGAATGAATGTGAAATTAAATGCCTAACTATATTTTGCAGTAGAATAATGGCTGTGGAAAGTGCTGATGAATTTTATTGTATAATGGGAGTTCTAACCAGAGAAATTCTTGAATTTGGTTTAATGGATGCAAATATGTTTATAAAGGTACTTTTTGAAGCATTTCTTCATTTTTGTTAAAAACCTAAGTGATATGAAAGGCTAAAAAAATTATTTATATTTCTTTCTTTTTTTTTTTTTTTTTTTTTTTTTTTTTTTTTTTTTTTTTTTTTTTTAAAACATAAAAAAAATTTTTTTTTTTTTTCAGATACTGTTACAAACATGACACAAAGCTATGATATCTTTAAACTTAGTGTCATTCATTATTATTTTGTGTTGCTCTGTTAAGCGCTCAAGTCACTTTATCAAGAGTGACTTGGTCCCATAAAATCCTGTAGCCTTTGGCACTCTTGTCTACCTTCATTTACATTTCTTTGTTCTTCACTGAAGGTTTTAAATCCATGGAAACCCAAAACAACTAGGCCATCTTCATTGATAGACCTTTCCGAAGAACATTATGTCTATCTTTCGTTAATTTTTTTCTAATAAATTGATTATACTATACTGTTATTATAATAACACCATTGCTGCCCAGATAGGATAGTGGTTAGTAACACTGACTGCCTTACTAAAGGACCTGAGCTCGAATCCTTGTGACGGCATGGATGTTTGTAAACATGTTGTGTCTTATGTAACAAGTGGGCACTCGAAATACATGGAAAGCTGAAATCATCTCGAGAGGTTGGAGGGAGCGAGACTGTCAAAACACCTCCCGAGGTGTTCTCCCTCAAAATTCTAAACTAGGGCAGAAGTTTATCAGTTAGCTAGATGCAGCAACATCTCAGTCACCTATGGTATTACAGAGGTGCTAGCCTAGTCATAACAGCATTAAATTTAAAAGACTATCAATAAATAGGCAATAAATCAGGATGATTCAAAACTTATCGTTCAAATTTCATGGGAGGTAGGGAAGACATCAGGAAACCGATTTCACATAGGAAAGTACGTCCTCAAATGTACATGAGCTTGCTGTGTGTGTCCAACCAGTGTGCAGCTTGCCCAACTACTCCTGCTGTCATCAGTGTATGAGCTAACTTACTAGTGATAAGGTGAATCACTTTACACATCAAAAGCTAGTGGATATGCATCTCAAATATGGGGCAGCTGGCAAAAGTGGTTGCCGAGCTAGGCTAGTTTATGAAGGCCGATACCCCAAACGAGGAATACCACAGCATCAAATGTTTGCACGTGTGCATTGCAGTCTGTACGAACGTGGTTCAGTGCACAGCAACATGCAGGATACGGGGAGAAGACAACTGATGCAAACTGTCAATGTAGCTTAATAGTCGCCATTGAAGATAATCTGAATACCTGCACACGAGCTGTTGCTCAGCAGCTTGGGGGGTCTCTCAACAGTGTGATGGATACTGCTTGAGGAATGTGTGCATCCTTACCATCTGCAAAGGGTGCAGTTAACTGCATCCTAATGATTTTTCGAAAATTTGGAATTTGCACAGTGGTTCATGCAGAATGGTCTGTGGACCCTAGTTTTCCAGCTTTTGTCCTTTTTACAAATGAAGCTTCATTTACTCATGAAGATGTGTTGAATACACACAGTTCACATGTGTAGGCTTATGACAACCTTTATGGTACCAGAAGTTGTGCTGTGCAACATCGTTTTGTCGTAAGTGGGGGCTGGTGACTGTTTGTTGGGACCTTAGTTTCTACTGCCCCAATTGGACAGCTGGAAATACCTAATCTTTCTCTAGACAGTGTTACCGATTTTTCTGGGTGCTGTTCCTTCGCATATCCACCAAGATACGTGGTATCAAAATGATGGGGCTCCATCCCATAGCACAATTATTGTGTGTGATTACCTGAACCCAGCATTCAGAGCTCATTGGATCAACAGAGGTAGACCAATTACTGGACCACCCAGGTTACCTGATTTAATGCCCATGGATTTCTTTTTGTGGGAGGCCATGAAAGACCATGTGTATGAGACCTTCGTCAACAATGAAATGGACCTTGTTGCTGAATAGTGGCCACCGCAGGAATTGTCCATGATATGCCAGGCGTTTTTGAAAATGTTTGGCAGTCAATGCAACGGCGCTGTGAATCCTGTGTTCGTGTAAATGGTCCTAGTTTTGAGTATGTACTTTACCTTATTGGAATAAAGGTCACATTTGTTACCACTTAACTGTACTGTTTCCTTGTGTTAGATTTACTTGTACATTTTGTTCATGTAGATGATGTTTGTGTACATACTTCCGTATGCAAAATTGATTTCCTGATGTTTCTCCTTCCTTCCCACGAAATTTGAACGATAAGTTTTGAATCACCTTGTACATAAACAGTATTTTGAATATAATATTTTTCTATTTGTTATAGGTAATTTTTGTCCAATATATATTTATTTTATTTCGTATAAATGTTCTTTAGCCTGTGGATATTAAAGGTAAGCAAGTCTTACTTTGTAACCCAAAAATAAAATCTTTATGTATATTTTCATCTTTCATTTTGTTTTCTTACACCTTTCCATCTTTCCCTTACACCTTTCCATCTTTCCCTTACACTTTTCCACCTTTCATTTTGTTTTTCTTATTTTTGTTTTTTTGGCAGATTTTTTGTGAAGTTATAATATACCTTATAACATCCCATGGATCTGGATGATTTGTTATGGACCTAAAATCTAAATTTTTAATGCTTTCAAATGTATATATTTTTCTGCTGAAACCAATTCATTAATTAATCAAGGTTTAATAAACTGTCAGTTTTTTGTTGCCATTTCAGTAGCCAATTAATTTACTGCTGAAATGTAGAATGTGAAAAAGTTTAAATGAAAAAATTCTCATGTGTAGGGTATCTCATATAGTATGTGTAACACATAATAACTGAATTCAATAATATTTCGTATATTAATTTCATTTATAACTCTTCTAGTGTTGGATTATTTCGAGGAATAAGGTCAGATTTTCTGTCTACTTTATACATAAAAATGTGCTTTGAGTAGAACATGTTTATCTTTCATTAAGCAGAAATTGTTATAGAGAGCAGATGTTAGTTGTTCATAATGCATACCTCGAATGCAAGCTAATTTTGTTCCTGACTATTGTTAACATTTTTTTCTGAGCATTCATTATTCTTTTCATAGGATATTTATATGTGTTATATATTTGTTGTTATATTTTAAATGTGTGCCACCCAGACGGGAAAGTGGTTAGTGACTCTGACTGGCATACTGAAGGGCCTGGGTTCCCAGAGAAAGCATGGATGTAATTTGTCCATTCTTTCATAGGAGGCAACAGTGGCCCACCATAATAAAGAGACCACTGCTTCCAGTCTTAGGAGTGGCCAATGCCTCTAAATGGCTGGAGTCTGCCATTGGGAAAAAATAATAAATTTAAATGTGTTAAAGGTTCAAGCATTTAAAATTTCTGTTTAATAGTACATGTTTTGAAATCATGCTCATAATGTTAGATTTCTCTTCTGACTGTGGAAAACAGTGCTTGCTTTAATCATTCATTTTACTTATAAGGAAACTGCAATCATAAAGCAGCACATCTATCATTGTGAGTTATGCAATATTTTTTCATGTCATACTAATTTTACTATTCATAATGAAGGAAATTTCTCTTTAAAAGGATAAATATAATGGGTGGTGTCCCCCCCCCCAATTTGTAAGCTTTCTAATCAATGAGAGACTTTACAGAGCTTCATTTCAGAATATTTTGTGTCGTAAATTTTTTTGATTTATTTCCAGAAGTTATAGTAATCTTATAATTGATATTTTATGGTATAAAATCACATACAGTAAACCATTGATGGTAGCTGCTTTCTTAAGATGAGTACTTCAAAATGTGATCAGTATTTCTGAAATAATAAACACTGATATTAAATATCACCTCATACCCTGATATTAAATATCACCTCATACATCAAAATCATCTCATACTGTGAATGGGTTTTCTTAGAAAGGGCTCTGTATTATTGATAGTTATTTTTTCAAATAAATAAATAACAGATGAAAAACTTAATAGAATGTATAAAATTTTTTAAAAAATTAAGAATTGATCTGTCTCAACATTATAAAAAAAAGAAAATTATCAGGATAAATATGTGTTTTTAATTTTAATATTTAAGTCTGCATTGAAAATTCATTGTAATTTTCAGTGTCTGTAAGTGAATATGTAAATATCTGTATTTGTGCATATGTAACTATACACTTGACTCGTTAATGTCTGAATTGTTAAGACCATTAGACACTAGTAGTTCATTCTAGGTACAGCTGCCAGTGAAAGGTTTTATGGTTTTATGGAGGCATACCATGAATATGAACCTATTCCCCCCCAAAAAAATTCTTTCAGAACATCTAAGCCAGGTGCCTTTATCATACTTAATCATAACATTTAATGGCACTTCACAGTTACATATTAAAACTGTTTTAATTCTGATATACTGTTATAATAAATAGTTATGAAAATCTATAAGGATTTTCGTTTAATACTTTATTAAAAGCATTAGTTAAACGAAGTTACTATAATATATATAAATAGTAAATAAATATGTATTAAAATATTTGTGAATAGTATGTAACTATTTAGTTCATTATATCAGCTAGATTATTAGAAAAAATATAGCACATGCTTCATTAAGACCAGAAGTGTTGAATACTTTTAAAACCATACCACTTAAATGAATTATTGCTTTTGTTTAATTTCAGATTACTAAAAACAAAATTACTGTCAGTATATTACAAATTTAGAAGAAACAATTTTTCCTATAATAAAATTAAATGCTTAATACAAATTTCTAAGAAATGATTGTCTATAAATTACAAACCTTAAAATAAAATTTTTATTTAGAATTACTTGTAAGAAAAAGAAAAACTGTTTATTAACTTTTTTTTTGGATGGGAGAGGGCTCATTTTTGGAGTATTAGATTCTTAAAGAATGAAATATTATAAGGGCAACTAAAAGAAAAAATTTGAGCAGAAGAAAGTATAGGTAAAAATAACAAAAAATGATATCCAAAAAATTTTCAAAGTATTTTCTTGTTTTTGTTTCTTGTAGTTATGTGTTCAAATGAAACAATGCTTCATTTTTATTGGTTGCATTTCATTCAGAGAGTTTAATTATTTGCCTATATTTTTATAGCTTCATAATTGTATGTGGGTTATTATAATTACTGAAAAATTATATTTGATTTTAATATAGTGGTATGACGTTAAAAGAGTCACTGTCTATTTTATATTATGGTAATTAGCCTTCTTAACCCTTTCCCGCTGACTGTTACATAGACATGCCAGCAAGAAGTGCACCCACTTCCCAGCTGGCACGCTGGTGTGACGCAATTTTTTCATCCTACCCTCCCACCCATCGCACATTTGGGTCAGAGTTTTGGAAGTTAATATTTTTGGCAGAAGATTGCATTGTATAACCATAAGATTTGATATATATATATATATATATGTCTGACCTTTTACATGTAACTTCTATTTCAAGTAAGACTATTATGACTCACATGCACGTGGATTTTGATTATGTGGACATAAAGGCATATTCTCGACTTGCAGGCTTCTTGACCACTCTTCGATGTGTGTGTTAATGAATGTTATGGGAATTTTTTTTCCCCCTCATGAGCATTTTCTGTTTTTTTAAATGTGCGCGTGCTATTTATTCGTAAACATTATGGGAATTTTTTTTTCCCTTGATTGTTTGATGTTTGGGTTTGCAATCCAGTTTCTAATCAAGGATTAAATCTTGTGTATGTGAAATATTTTTGTTTTGAGTGTTACAGTGTTGAAGCATCGAAAATCTTTAACAGATCATGTGAATCTAAATCAGGTTATATCTGTAACTTTATCTGTCAAAAGAAACTTATATGGGAAAAAAGTTGTTAAATCTCTAGTTGAAAAACTCTGTGGTCAAAGGTACCATTTATATAGTGATAGTTTTTTTTTTTTTTTTTTTGCATCATTAACAAATGAATTCTTTAGATACGGAACAAATACTTGTGGGACTGTAACGGGGAGAAGGAAAGGAATGACTTGAAATTTTCTGCTGCTCCAAATGAAAATTGGTGAAATGTTGGTTTTGTGAGGGAGACCTAAATTTAACTGCTTTTAAAGATAGATAGAAAGTACTTTGTTCGAATGAAAATTCTAAGAATGTGTGATAGCGATGCTTTATTTGTTCAAATTCCTTCAAAAATCCTCCAAAAAGGCAAATGAACTATTATGAATGCAAGGATTATAATATAAGGCTGTGTGTCAACCCGTTTTGAAATTTATCACATTAAAAATTAATTTGAAGTAAAATGTTTATTGTCAGTTATATAATGGCAAAAGACACTAACATTGAAGTAAATGCTGAAAAAGAATTAATATGCAAAATAAACATTTTTAAACAAAACCAAAAAAAAAAAATTAATCATATAAAGTATGTAAATGAAAAATATGTATAATACATATACTGCATATACTCTGCAGAACATTATTAAATAACATGTTCATCATTCCGTAATTTTGTGGATTTAGGCTTGGTGATGAAACAACCTCCAGGCTTTGGAGAGGTGCTCACAAAAGAAACAGCGGTACCTTTTGTCCCAAAAGGGTTAAGGTAGTAAGTACAGGAACCTTCTCTAACCCAGTCATTCAGATATAGGGAATCATGTTAATTAGCTAGTTATTATGATTTCAGCCTTTACTATAACTTCTTTCTATATTCCTCTCCAGAATGCAAAATAGTAATGAGTACTTAAGCTGAGTACTGTGGATTTTGAAAGAGAGTATTTCTGATATTACTTGCAGGCTATAGCTTAGTTTCCCGTCAGCCAGTAAGAGTTGTAATTATTCGGCTGTAACAGTTTGTAATTATTCACTGACCATACCTTAATTCTGACACTCCAGTAGTGAGCCACAAGCACATGCACTTATGTTCTTAGTTCTGTTTAAATAAAAAGGTGATTTTACCCTTCTCATGATTTTTTTTACTCTTCTCAGACACAGCGATAACTCCCTTCACATCTGTTACGGTGTAGAAGAAGTAGAACTTCTGCAGAAGTGGTCATCTTAGAATAGTTATATTCAATAGCAATTTGTATTTATGCTCTTAGAAATGTTCATTATTGAGAAGTGATTGCGAGGAGAAAGTTCACTATTTAAAAGCAACAGATGTGCCTGTCCAGACCTACAAGTGTTGTTGTTTGATTGAGTTTCAAGATCAAACCATAATTAGAAATATATTTTGGCCAGAATATTTTTCATGCACAAATGTTTTCTCCTACCTAATTTGCAATTCTGATTTTCCTGTTTTCTTTTGAACTCTCTTAAATATAATTTTAATATTTTGCAGTCAGATAGCTGAAGCTAAAGAACACTAACACTTTTAATTTCATTTCTGCTATTTACTAGTATAGCATACTTTGTTACTTGAATTTTGGCTGTACTAATAACTGAAGATTAACCTTTTCAATTGTATCTTTCCTTGACTATCTATGGACTTGTAAAACTGAACGCTTTTGTGTCTGGAGTTGCAAATGAAATATATTGGTATGTTCTGCAATTAAAAATATTTTTTTTTTCAGACTGTTTGTACTCTTGCTCCATTTCCTTTTCCCCAACTGCAAGAGCTGAGAGATAGTTACACTTACAATATTCAACCATTTACATCGTCATGGTCTTCAGATGCAGAGCTGCAGATATTTTCAGGAGAAGCCGATGATGATGATGAAGATTCGAATACAGCTAAATGGTATTTCTCAAATGAACTGCAGTGGGGTCAGAAGAAAGGTAATAAATATATATGTGTATAATACAAATGGCTTAATTCTTTTCATATATTTCCTCATCATATGTTATTATATGAGATGGGAAATTTGATGTATCTTAAACATCAAAACTGTACCACCTCTTCAAAAGCATTTCAGTTTTGCATTTTCTGAGGGTTATAGAAAGATTTGTTGTTAATATTAGATGCTGCTTTTATTATATATTATACCTTAAAGAGTGCGTCTTCCCCCCTCCGAAAAAAGTCATAGCTTTGTTATAGCATATATGACGAAGTACCGTGAAACTTCTCATGGAAGGAATCTGTGAAAATGATCAGTATTTCTGAAAGTATAAATAAACATTGATATTGAATATTACTTCTTTCAGTTGACCACTTCCACATAAGACCAAAATTTTCTTGACTTGTGAATTGTCATATTGTTTCACTGTATTTTTGTGCACAAATTTTGATTTTTTATGAATTTATGTGCATAATGCATTTATATATGAATTATAATTTAGCGACCTTACCTTAATTCTGACACTCTATACTTTGATTCTGACGCTCCAATAGTGAGCCAATTTTTAGTAGTATTTAACTGTTAGTGTTTGACTACTATTCATCGTTCGATTTAATTTGAACTGTTCTATTTTATGGTCGTCACCACCATTATAATTTAGATATTCTTTAAAATAATAATTTTTGATTCAGTACTTAAATTATTTTCTTGTTATATCATGTTGAATTAAAAACTTAACTTCATATAAAATAGTTTTTAACTTGATATTATTGGATTTTTAATCAAGTACATAGAATCTCTTATGGCAACCATCTTTAGAGATGAACATCTGTGAAAATTATCATCATTTGAACATACCATTAGTGTTGAATATTATCTCTCTGGTCTCTTTAAAAAAGACCAAAATTTTCTGGAATCATCATTTATCATCTTAAGAAGGTTTCATTTGAATATTAATTGTATGTTAATTTAAGCTGTTTGTAGTTATTATCAGAATATAATATTACACGAATAAAAAAATTACTGTAAGTAAAGTTTCTTAGACATCGCTGTAAGAAGAA
>KK115605.1:68491-184148 GCA_000611955.2 Stegodyphus mimosarum
GAGTTAGAAACATTTCAGTTTATCTGTAAAAAGTATTGAAACTTGGAGTAAACAAAAAGTATGCATTTTAAAATGCTAATGTTTTTTAAATCTGATGAATAATTACGTGTAGGCTTACCATAATATGTTTTGCTGAAACTGGGGCAGTTTTGAGAAAATACTCACAGTAGAGAATAAAACCTTCAAGGATAAGTATCTAGGATCGAAAAATCAAAGTAAGTTGTTAACAAAAAACAATAGTGAGTTAAAAAATTTTAATTACTCAACTGAATGTCTTCTTATTAAAAATTTATTGGTATTTATCACTAGTATGCATTTTCTTTAAAAATTCTTTGTTTTTTTTAATGGCATTGAAAAATTCACTGCAATTTAGTTCACTATTAATTTTGTAGCTTTATCAAGCTTTTAAGGTTGATTTATTTGAGGAAGACTGAACTAAGAAATGCTTTTTTTCTTTTAAATGACTAAAAATGTTTTTTTCATTTTTCATAACAGCTTTTATTTTTCTAAATTTCATAATTAGCTGACCAAAAAAACTTGCAGTCACTATCTCTTCAAAAAGTTGATTCATGTTTATTTTATTTAAAACAGTTTCATTAATTTTTTAATTTGAAACTGTAAATTCACTGTTATTTATCCAAATAAAAGATTCTGTCCCACTAAAATTGTTTTCTTGTAGTACAGCTTAAGAAAGCCATATACCATATTTTGAGGGAAAACATTTACATAACATTAAAAGTATTTAGATCTAGGTACAAAATATTTAGATTAGTTACAGTGAGTGTAAATATGGGAATGTTTTAATTACTAAATAACCATTTTATCCGTTTCAATAAATTTTATCACACAACTCTGCTACATAAGACAAATGGCAAAAATTCTCAAAATTATCATCCACAGTTCCAGAGTCTGTCTTAGGGAAATTATGTTCAACACCAGTGTTAATTTATTTTTTGAGTTAAATATAAATCACTGTCAAAGGTGGTGGTTGTGAGAGATTTTAGTATACATATACCGGAAAATATGATATAGGTGAGGTTAGTTGTAATGACTTCTTACATTGTCCAGAAAAAGAGTATCATAATATTTGTCATTTTAATCCAAATGCATTCAATATAGTCTGATCATTTGGAGGTCATTATTATGGAATAATAACTGTAATGAGTGGTCATTATGGGGAACAATGCTGATTAAAATAGAAAATTTTGCATTATATCTGATAATACTAAGAAATATATTTTTATATGAATATATTATTTATATGCTAAGTTGTGTCTTAATTGAGTATATTATTTATATGCTAAGTTGTGTCTTAACAGTATTATGGGAAGTACCTAAGCTTATTTAAGATATTTAAATCAAGAAAACATTGCTGAATACATAGCACAGTATTTATTTTATTGATTATTTCAGAATTGATGAGTGCATCTGCTTGTGCTTCCTCTTTCACTAATATTGGTCCTGGAGCATATGGCTCTTCTGAAAATAATTTTCCTCTGTCATTTACCAATTTTAATACAGAAAGAATGACACTGGATATTTCTTCATTGAAAAAGCAGTATATTAAACTCAGAGAACGTCAGAGGCAAGCACACATAATTCTTTCAGGTAATGCAGTTTAGTTATGTAATATATCAACACACCTGTAATACATTTGTTTTCTAATGAAGGCCAGTATAATTATTAATGTTAATATCTATCAGAAAATAAATTTGTATGTATATTTGTTACTTTTCTTTTAAAAAATCAAGCAGATTTTACATTGTTGTAATTAAAACATTGCTTTATTGGTTCTTAAATTCTTTCTCTTTGTCTGCTTCATCCTCTTTATTTTATTTTATGTATTTATTTTGATGTTATTTTATTATTGTTATTTATTTATTTTTTTAAACAAATTCTTTTAATTTCTGTTGACTTAAATTTTAAAGCTAATTTATTTTGATTGTTAATTTGATATTCAAATTACTTCAATTAGAGATTATATCATTATTTTATTTTCTCTACTAAGTATTAAGATCTTGAATCTTTTTATTACTTCAGGCATTTAGGCAATTTAGTCTGAACCTTTCTCAGTATGTGTTTAATGCTGTAATGTCATTGGCATGTGCTAAGAAAATTAAATACAAAAAACATAGTGATAATGTAGCAAAAAGTCAGCAAAGCTTTTTAATTAATGTGCAGCATGTCACGTAAGTCTGGCTTGATGGAGAGTTTATGCCTGTAAACATTAAAAGATATGTTAAATACAACATAGTGACAAAGTTAATTTCCAAAGCAGAATGAATAGTATGCTTGCATTTGAAAACAAAATTACTAGGTCATAGTCAACCAAGCTGAAATTTGAAATTTCAGCTTGCTTGAAAAGCTTGGAGTTTTTGAAAGAATCAGTGAGATGCAGAAAGAAAACTCAAGCTTGTTGATTTAAGATTGCCTTCGATTTGAACATTTCTTACAAATATGAGAGAGTTAATTATGAAACTATTTTTGAAAAAATTGAGTTTTCTGTAAGTTTTATGTGCAATTGCCTAAACTGATATTGTATAAAAATAAAATTGGCCCTGCTGAGAGTCAAATATAATGTCCTTTCAGCTGTTATTGAGTTAGGACTTGTTCTTCATTTTAAACATAGATATCAACATTAGTTTTATGGGATATTATTTAAGACTAATTAATGGTCATGCGTGTTCTGCAAGATTCTCTCAGGATAACTACTCTTCTCTATCTTTAAAAGTCTTTCAACAATAGCATGGTCTGGCAGTTAAGGACATAAAACATAGGAGTTTGACTCCATTGTTATGTTACCTAACCACAATGGAATGGTAATGGTAGTTTGTATTCATTGCATTATTCACATAAAAACAACACTGGAAAAGATTTTCTGCATCGTAGGAAAATGTGATTTGGCAGCATGTTTAGGTATATTTTGGCATTAACATGTCATTTCAGAATTATAGCATCCAAGAAATGCCATGAAATAGCAGCCCAGATCAGCAAAAACTCATCAGGCTAGTATGTTTAATCATTATAGACATTATGATAGAATCATGTGCATCAGTTGTATGCAATTGCTTGTAAGTTGATTGCCACAATATCAAACCTTCCTTCTTATATTTCCTTGCTTCAGCCAATTTTCATTTTTTACTTCAGGTAACTGTCATTAGCTCCTTTTTATTTGTATAATCTTTTATCCCTAGTCTATATGTTTTAAAGTAACATAATATCTTTTTCATATTTAGCCATAGATTTCTGATATCCTTCCTACCACCATGATAAAAATTTGTGCATTTTTACCATGTAAAACTTTTAATGCATTGCTCTCAAAAGTGCATCTTTTCACAAATACCTAAAATCAGACATTGTAGTAATAAAATAACAAGAGTATTTGTATCTTTACTGGAAATACATAGTTTTATTTTATATAAGTTTTATTTATATAAGTTCTAGCTTATATTATCATTATATATGTAATTACTTGCTAATGACATCACATAGTTTTGCTTTCCTTTTTTCCCTCAGATTCTCTGAATTTTGTCTGCTACTTATTATACTTAAATATGCTTGGTATTTTTTATGAATATATAATTATCTTAAATAATGAATAAAAATCCAATATGTTGAAAGTGAATCATTTCCAAAAGATCATTTCATTATTTTGCTAATTCCTTAATTTCATTCAGGTGCCTTTCACAATCATTTTCAAAACCGCAGACGCAATTCTCTAGCTGTAAACCATTTGCTAATGGGAAAACAGCCCCTTACAAGGAAGAAGTCATTTCAGCAACAATTCGTATTCCCTGAGAAAAATTGCCACCAAAAATTACAGAATGAAGGAAATGCAAAACCGGCCAAGAGTACAAGCGGTGATGATGATGATAGTGATGAACATAGTAGAAGCTCTCTAAGCCCAGAGCTGGTACTTTTGGATCCAATACCTGAAAAACTTCAATTCTTCTCTAATAACACGAGTAGCTGTAATACTACAGATAAATGCTGTGATAATAAAGTTGTAATGTGCAAAGCAAAAAATGTTAGCTTGTTATCTAAAAAAGGCATAAATCCACAAGAAATGGTTGAGATTAATTGTAGTTGTAGTTCCTCTTTCACATGTCCTTCTCATATTGGTACATCAATAGAGAAAGCATCGTCTATAAACCCATTTCCAACAAAAAGGAGAGTTGGGTCAATGAAGACTAGAATAAATTCTAAGCAGTGCAATAATAATAGACAGTGATGTTCATATGAGTTCAATCCTTGTAGATATGTATTAAATTTCTCACAAGATGTATATCAGGAATTTATTTGCAACTAAGCAATATGTAGCAAATATGCAATAGATGTTATTAAATGGAGTGGATTCCAACAATGTAATATAAACTATATGAAATAATGAAGTAGTACCTCTTATGAATTGTGCATAAGTAGCCATGAAATAACTTTTGACCAAAATGATTAACAAATTCACTGATTCATAAAATATTAATCTATTCTTCTAAAGCAAGGTTCCCTACTCTTATGTTGATGTTGCTTAAGGAGATTAATGTACAAACAAGAGGAACAAAATTTGTAAGCAGCAGAAGTATTTATATTTTAACAAGTTAAAGTAATTCTTGTATACTTTTAATGAAATCCATATTGACTGCCAAAAACCTACATTCAATGAAAATGGGATCATTCAAGAAATGTTAATGCATGTACATGTATGTGTACATCTATCTGTCTTCTTCCTTTTTCGTTTTTCAGTTTATCCATATATAGATGTTGCTTAAAAGGAGTATAATAATAATATGAGGGTATAAAAACGTCATGTGAGTATAAACTTTGAGAACATTGCCGTAATATAACTGAAATCTCATTCTAAATTGGTATATGGAATAGCTTTTAAATTTTTTAACATAACAGAATTCCTAGAGCGTATAACAGAATTCCCATCAATCAATTGGTGAAGCAGAATAAAAATTTGTATTCTTGATTGCAATGACATGGTCATACTTTTTTCTGCCTTTTGCTGGGAAAGGAAGAAAAAGTAGATTTCAGAATTAATTGGAATATTTATAGGTAACTTTTATGATTTGTATATGAAGAAACATAGGAAAAATATATGTTTTAATATTATTATTATTATTATTATTATTATTATTTTTGTTTGTGTAAAAATAAGACATACATTACATGTAAAATATTTTATGCTGGAATGAAATTTAGCAAGTCTGACAAATGATGTTATATCATGTTGATCAGAAAGTAATGCAGGATTGAGGTAGACATCTTCAAATAGAGAAAAAATATTGTCATATAAATTTAATTATTAATTTTATATGCATCATATCTTATGCCTGCCTATCTTTTAATAAACTTTTCAATACTCATTTAAAAAAAAATTCTGGTATTACAATCAAATACTCACATTTCAGAACTTCTTTAACCCATCACTGATATTTAATGATAGCTTCTGCTTAGAATAAAAATTCTTCAAACTGACTATTGCATTATTTCTATGCTCGCAAAATGCATAAAGCATGATATGGAGCATGTGCAACTTATCATGTAATGTAATTTATTTGTCAATAAAATCAATTAATTCAATGGAGCTGATAAAAAATGGATTGAGTATCAGATGATTATAATCTGTAAAAAAATTTGATTGAAGAATCATAGTATTTTACTTTGCTGTTGAATTTTGGCAAACCAAAATCTTGCATTATTTTAGAACCAACTCAATAATTGTAAACTAAAATCTTTCTGTCAGAACTTAATATGATATCCTGTGCATTTATTATATACTGGTACATGATATTCTTTCAGAATTTCTTTAAATAGTACTGTTTTTGAAGCTAATATTGCAAAAATTTTCAAATATTTTAAATTAATAATACTGAGTAAATAATTTTCATTTCCAGATGCTATAATTTATGCAAATCAATGTTAGGAATAAGGAATTAAGAGTTTATGGTTCATTAAAGACTAAGTATGTGAATAAGATTTGAAAATATATTGTCATATTCCTCTTTACTGCATATTCTTTTTTTTAGTAGTTTTTTTAATTAGAATGCTTTTACTTGCATTTATTTTATTATCATTAGCAGTTTCTATTTATTACTATTGAATATTAAAGAGAGTATTAAGTCATTGAATTATTTATTCTCTGACCATTTATATTGATTAAATCATGTTGTTGCTTCAACCTATATAATTTCCATAATATTTTCTTGTGGTTTAAATATTGCTCAAACATAATTATATATTTAAAAAAATTTGATATTGACACTACATGCACTTACTAGTATGGCCTATTAAATTATATACTTTTTTTTGCTGCATTTCATTTAAACTTATTTGCTCAAGTTATTCTTGGCCGATCCTTCAAAGCATGTTGAAAATTATGTAAAAAATTCCAAATATCCCTGTCATTTTTTGACCTATGAGAGTCAAACATCATATAATTTTATTTTTTCATAATGAGTATAAAACTTTCCTAAATATAAGAACCAGGAGACCGCACTAAACGTTAGATTTCGTTATTTATCGAAAATTAAATTTTTTTAGAATATGACATTGCCAAAACCTGAATATTTTTGGTATTTTAAACAATTCTGTAATTGCAAAGAAGTATATGACTATGACTAACGCTTGTGGAAATAAAAGCCAAATAAGGGGGTGGGTAAAGATAGCAGACAGAAATAAATGAAATTAGGTATGGATATAGTTTATTGTATGACAGTGATGTGTACGGAACAACAATGAAAATGCCATTCATTAGCTGAGTTATGACCAAAAGTCCAATGTGGTCTAAACTTGAGTTTCAAAGATGGCAGTGAAAATGTGCCTAGTATGGTGTGTGGTCACCTCTGACAGACAGATAGAATGCACAACAAGTAGCCATGCTGTTAATTAGAGAGTTCAGAAGTCCCTGTGGATGTTGCACCCACTTCTCCAGTAGAGCAATTTTTAACTCCTGAATGGTTCTGGGTGGGGGTTGGCAGCATATTGCAGTAGCCCTCCAAAGAGCATCCCAAGCATGTTCAATAGGATTAAGGTCAGGAAATTTGGCTAGCCAATCCATTCGGTAAATATCCTCGCTTTCCAGATGGTTATCAACCAGGTGAGCCCTATGTGGTCGTTCATTGTCATCCATAAAATTGAACTCGGGGCCAACAGCAACACTGATAAGTCACACATAAGGCTCTAGAATCTCTTGCATGTACATCTGGGCATTTATGGAACCAGTGAAAAAACATGGAGCGGTGTGTGGGTATCTTGCATGATCCCTGCCCAGACCATCACTTTTCCACCACCATATTGGTCCCTTTCCTTGCGGGACAGTATTGTGTCCCAGGTTCTCTCCATATCAATAATTGCTGAGAATCAGGTTGTAGACTGAATTTGGGCTCATCTGTAAAGAGAATATTAGCCCATTGAAGCTGTGTCCAGTGTTGGTGTTGTATGAAGCATTATAAACACTTTCTTTTGTTTAGAGGAGTCTGAGTGGGATGCAAAGAGCGGGCTTTCTGGCATACAGTCCTGACTCATGGAGCCTTCTGGCAACTGTCTTCCTTGAAATTGATGTTCCTGTAGCAGTAGTGAGGTCAAGAGACAGTTGTGTGGCTGTAGACATCCTCGGCCTGAAATACTAAATACCAGTTTGATTCCACAAATCAGCGGTGAGACTTGGTGTTACATCCAATTCTCTTACAACCTGAGCTTGGGACTGCCTTGCCTCAAGAATACCCACAATTCTCCATATCATACCTTCGTCTAAGCAATGATGTGTACTCTTTTCACCCCCAAAACAGCAAAAAACCAAGAAAAAAAAAAAAACCAAGATTATTTAAGAAAGACAACAAGAGTCACTACTGTGTTGCAGAGCAGAATGAGCTGAGCAGCTGGATGGGGACTTGCTTCTGCTGGCATAGCAATGGGCACAAGGATACGCAAACTCATCCCAACGACATGAGTGCCACAGTGACATTACATGGCAACCAACTATCTTCGTTTTGTGTGGTATTTTAGGAGAAATGTAGGAAAATGTTTTCCATCTCTTAATTTTGTCCACCAGTGTAGATGTTAGTGCAGTCCCATGTACAAAATTTCAACATTCTATGGCTAATCATTTTTTAATTATGTAAGACACATGCATACAAAAAATCCCTTTTGATTTGATTTTAGATAAAAGAATCCTTTATTCTGTGCATAGGTACAGATGTAAAAAAATCATCCAAATGGATTCAAGAACGGTCAAAATTGGTATTTCCATAGGAATATGATACCCGAAATTTTTGATGATTAGAATACTTCTTTTACTTTGTACAAGGAAGGGGAGAAAATTGAAATTTTTTCATTATGTCAAAAATCTTCTATTTAGCATTTTCTCTGTATAATCTTGTACAAAAGTGTTAAATGAGTGCTGTATGTATGTATATGTATCCTCCTATTAATTGGCATTACAAAGTACGCTAAATAATATGATATTTTGACAATATTCGTAAAAAAGAGCATGCAGTGATATAATAAAATATGAACAGTTACATGAGTTAATATTCATTTTGAGCTCTGATGCAGATCAGATATGAAATTTATTATTTTTTGCTGTAGGTTGAATGAAAAGTATTGAGTGGTAGCTTTGTATGCTTACATCTGCCTCTTTAATTTAAAGATAAAAACATATACTTGAGGAGGAAGATCTTTTGTTGTTGAAGTTTTTCAACCATTTTTCTCATTTCTCTTTAAAGAATATTTGTGTAGTTACTTAATTCTTATAAGAAACATTTATTCTGTTGTATTCCTTTGATTGCAAAGCACTTTTTAAAAATTCAAATCTTTTTTATACAACTTTATTAATATATTATAAAAAGGTGTTCTTAATTTAATTTGAAATCAAGCAATTTGGTATACAGTGCAATAACTTTTTAATAATAAAGTTAGTTCCACACTTCACAACAAAACTTTAACTTTTAGAGCCAGTATTCAGTTTCTAATATTCTAGGTAAGCATTAGAATAAGCAAGTAAAATGCATTCTTGCAGTCTTCTAACATTCCGAACTTAAGCATAATAACTATTTCCTATGCACTTATGGTACATCATCAAGCATGTGTTAATTTCTTCCCCAAATGAAATGGCAGGTTGTTGTACTGATCTGCATTATCCATTGTAATATTGTTAACATAAATGAATTGTCCAAAAATTTCTATAGACTTTATGAATAAATGTTTTAAGTCATGTTGATTTTTATAAGTATGTTATGCATTACTTTTTATACTATTTGCCTCTTTTATACTTATTGTACTTAATATAACTGCATTATGTTAGTGTTAAAGTGTTAGAACATTTAATGAAACTCAATGATAATAAATTTCGTACAGCAAATTTTATATATTTCTTATATATGTAAAATACAAATGAAAATTGTAAATTGTGAATTTATTGTAGATGCATTTTTTAAAGGAATGCTAAGTATTTTATGATGTTATATTAATTGTTTAAAATACTTTTTAATTGTATTTGGGGCTTTTTTACATCCTCCTTTCTCACCAGAGTGGGAAGTATTGCTAATCCAGAAAATATTACTTACTTTCTGTATGAATTCTATTTGATATTCTGTGTGTGTGTGGGGGGGGGGTTCTGATATGTTATTGAATGCAAAATGCAGTTTCATGTAACAGCTGTATTATAAATTCTGTACATTTCACTGTTTTAAATATTGTTGGTCCAACTTGGTAGCATCTTTTCATAAAACATTTGAATGCAGTCAAACTGTAAAAACATGAAAAAATATTTAATATGTTTAAAAAATTTCTTTTCTCTTAGGCATAAAACAGTGTTTAAGTATGACATTTTTTTTAAGAGTGTAATATCTGAAATTATATTTTTTATTGCATGAAACAATGATTTAGTTTTAAATTCAATTGAAATGTGAATAATTAAAAATTTTTAAACTTTAGTTTTGAACTATAGAACTTCAAATGTCTATACTGAATCTACAGCCGATCCAAATAAAGCATGAAACTGAAAAATCTTCACATTAGGGTGGTCCTCCTTTTTCTGTAAGTCATACATGTATGTATTGTAATGCAAATGGGAGTTTATTGTGGTATTTTATTTAGTAGTATTAAAAATATTTTTTTAGTGTATTTATTTCACACAAGAAAAAGTAACAATATTCCAAAATTAAAAAATCATACACAACAAGTAATGAAACCTATGCTAAAAAATGAAAATTTATGTATCAAAACAAAAATTTATGTATGGAGAGGGCATTGACATAATGCCATTATACTTGTGTTATCTGTTTTTAGACTTAATAGAGTAAGCAAAAAGAACAGACTGCATACAAGGCCTTTTTTTAACCTGTTGTATACATTTTTCTAATTTACTTAATAGCTTAAAAATGCATTAAAAAGCATACAGCAGCAGATTAGATTTACTTGTTCTAAAATGAAGAATAAGTGACTTGGATAATTGGAATTCAGAAAGTCTGACATTCAGGCAATTGAAGTTCTACTGAATCATTATCAGTACTACTTTTATTTTTCATTCCTTTACAGTTCAGTTATTTTTTGGTGAGGATGCGGTTTATCTGTAAATAATTATTGCATAAATATATATATGATATGACATACCTGTTTTTGATGATTATTACTCATTATTTTTAATTTTGATGTATATTTCATGCTTCCATTTATTTGTGAAGAATTTTTCTAAACTAGTCAAGAATTTTAAAACTTTTACTTACAGAAATATTTTAAATGCATTTATATGTGATTTATTTATTTTAAAATTCTAAAACATGACTGTTTATAGGAGCTTTGGTACTAGTCAGATAGTCAGTGCTCACTGGCACTTACACATGGAACAAAAATATTTCAAAGTGTTTAATTAACATGTAAATGAAACTCTTCTCAGTTTATACGCTACTTTGTTTGGTACAAAATTTTTCTAAGTTTATATATTTTTGTCAATGTGTTCACTTATTTCAAATGCTTATTAATTTTATTTTAATGATTGTTGAGAATGATATTGTTTATAGAAATAAAAACCACTGCTAACTGAAAATGCTTGGTTAATGTAATAGTTGTTAAGTTTTCATTGGTTAAGAAAATTTTAGTATGTATTGCAGATTCTTCTAAGTTTTACTCTGAAACTTTACATTAGAAATGACTGTGATTAATGTGTATTAAAATCCACTGTTTTGGTAGGTTTTTAAGCATTAATGAAGAGAAAATGCTGTATTAAGCATTCACCTTGTGTACTAGTCAACATTATTGTACAACTGTTTAGTATATTCACAAATTTGTTAAATAATATTGTTGAATTTTTTTCTCTAACCTTTGGGCATTTTAAATTCAGATATGCAGTTGCTCCAATTTTATGCTAGAAAAAGCATTTAATATATAATCATAGCTTTATTTTTGCAGAAATATTTCCATTGTATAATATTTTAAAAGTAAACTGTAGAATTTCTGTATAAAATAAAATGAAATGTTAAAATTCAAACTGCCTGAAGTTATTAATGTATGAGCTTCATTAAGTGTTGCCTTTTTTGGAAGATGTGAAGTCTTGCTGATATACAATCAAAACGGATACAGGTAAGTCATGTTTTGCATACTTTTTTATAATTTATATGGATTTGAATTATTCTTTCATTAGTTTAATATGATGATGAATCCCAAATCTATAAATTTATCCATGCTCAATTTTATTGTGACAGAAGCATCCAAACCATGATAAATTTATACATAAAATACCATCTTAAATATATAATACAGGTATAAATATAATAATAGCAAACAGTAAACTGAAATTTAAAACTTTCACAGCTCTACACAATTTTGCTCTTTTGTGTCGGTGGTCACCTTAGAAAGGTATTAAATATGCTAATGGTTATTTATGTTCTTAGAAATATTGAAAATTATATTAGGATTGGAAGGAATTTTGCAGTTATTCGCATCATTTTTGACTACGCTTCTCCGGCATGGGCGACCATCAGAAATAAAGATTTAGAAAACTTCAGATTGCCCGCACTTAAAGAAACTCGAGGTTTTCGATTGCATTGTCTTAGAAGAAGATCAGGAGTTGAGGCCTGTTAGCGGCTCACCTCACCCGTGACTCTAATTTTCAGACGTAACATGTGTTTCTACACGTACATAGTGTATATAATGTATTTACTGTATATATTTATATTTGCATTCCTTATTATTTTCACATTTATTCTGTATTTTATTTAATGTATTTTTATGTGTGTGACCAGTGGCGGCTCGTAATAAGTACTGTGGAACTGCAGCACCCTCTATTTCCACTTATTATTATTTCTAATATTTAATATAATGTGCCTCTTTTTCTTTAGTTCTTTCTTTATACTTCTACAATATATAATCCTCAAACTTAATGTCAGTAGTCATCTTCCAGTTTACGAAAAAACTACGAAAGTCTTCGTATCGAACTGCGAGCTAGTTCCCGCGGCGTAGTGTTTGGTGTTCTGCGCATGCGCACACAGAAAGCAGCACGCTATCCAGGGAGAGAGAAGAGCACTGTTGCTCTTACAGTGCCGAAATTCTGGAAACATGATTTCTTTTTACTCCCTGCGTGTGGTATTTGGCTGTTCTGCGCATGCGCACTTAGGAAGCAGCGCAAGTGGCCGAGAGAAAGAAGAGCACTGTTGCTATTGCAGTGCCGAATTTGGAGTGCCATTAAGAGGTGGTTCTTTTTTTTTTTTTACTCCGGGTCTGCTGTGTTTAGAAATCATACACCGTATTCTTCTTGGTTAGATTATTTTTCAGCTATTCTATTTGATTCATTTTCTTCGGTTCTTTTATTTTACAGAAAACTTTAACCATGTCCTTACATCCTCAAGTAATAAATTCTGTGACTGTAAGTGCATTATAAACCTCTGCAACAGCAAAATTGCCTTACTGAAATTCAGTCAACATCAAATGCAGATCAAACTATAGCAGAGGCAACAGGAATTTTAAAATATCTAAATGATGATAATTTCAAGTTTTGGTTAGAGCTTTTTTATCAGATTATGCCTCATGTTGCAATAATATATAACCAAATGCAATTCATAGAAATTAGTGTGTTTAAAGTTAATCAATGTACAACAAATTTCAAAACTGCTATTTTAGAATTAAGGAACTCAAAGTACTGTGAGAATTCTTCAAAGACACTGATGGCTGAAGCTAAGGAAATATGTGACTTTATATGTATTGATATAATAGACAAATATTCTTCCACTAAACCCTTAGCAGCTGCTAAATTGTTCAACAAGAAATGCTTCGCTAGTTTTAGGAATGAACATCCTGCAGAAGAAATAGTACTGACCACTGAAGCATATCCGATGATTGACAAAGAAAAGCTTGAAACTGAACTAAAAGTATACTGTTGTAGGTCTGATATTCATGAATACTGCAAATTAATTGAGCTACTGAAATTTATCTTGGAAAATAATCTAGATGATGTTGTTAGTGAAATTATGAAACTGATAAAAATTATCTTAACAGTTCCCATGACTACATCAGAGGCAGAACGCTGCTTTTCAACATTGAAAAGAATGAAAACTTTTCTAAGAAGCACTATGAATTCGGAAAGACTAAATGCGCTTGCAGTGCTTTCAATTGAGAAAAATTTCCTCAGTTGTCATCCGGAGACCAAGGAGAAAATTATTGATCTTTTTGCGCAAATAAAAACAAGAAGAATGGATTTCATTTTTAAATGAATAGATAAAGATTTGACTGTAACAATTTAGGTTAAAGTAATTAAGAAATGTTTAATTTTTCCTCTTGTAAGATTTCATGGAAGTTTCAAAATAAATTTTCTTTTTATACATGTTTGTTTCCGTTTACACAATTTTAAAACAAAGCTTAAAATTTTTTGGAACAGCACCCCAACTAATTTTAGCTACGAGCCGCCACTGATTATGAGTGAGCATCTAGAAGAAAAGGAATTATTAGATATGTCCCACTTAGGATTCAGCTTGGATAGTATCAACCGTTAAACAGGAAAACAGTGATACTGCTGCTCCTAACTCCGACCTGCGCGTAATGCTATTTGCTTGCCTTCTGGGGCTTCTGCGACTTAGTGGTCGCCCCCACTTTCTCACTTCTGACCTCCTGTCACCATGGTCCTGACTTATTAACGTCATGAGCCCGCTGGGCAGATTTTCACCGAGCCGGTAACATGCGCTTCGCGTGATAATTTGGCTATAGTTGAACGGATCGGAACGTAAGGCTTTCTTTTCTTTTTGGTTGTTTGCTGTTTCTGAAATTTTAGAGAACTTAAAAGCTTTTTCAATAGGGGCGATGATTTGAGGAACTGAACGTTTCAATGCTTTAGAAAAGTTAAAGTTATATTTTAATACATTCATCTGATCCTCTGAGAGATTCACCTTCGAGATATTAACAATGGGATTAGTGTTAACAGTGGGAAGATCCACAAGATAGGCGACGCTAGCTGAAAGGAGCGTAAGTTTTTGGAATTTAGAAACAAGGATATTTTTATACCGTTGACAAGCAGTTTCAACCAAGATTTATGATCAAATGAGGAAAAATTTAAAGTGGAATTGCCAATTTTTAAATGAAGGTGATGTAATTCATGTTCAATTGTAGCCAAACGTTTGCGCGTGTTTGTGTGTGACGAAGTAGTGACAATTTGAAATTATGCATAATTTTCGAAATGTGAACAGAAGATTTGAGACTACATTTAACTTGTATAAATTTGGGAATGATATTCTGATGTTTGCATTTGAGGAAGAAATAGAATCGATTTCAACGGTAAAACTGGTCCCCTTCACCAGGAGCTAAAAATTCTGCAAGCGAGAAAGCGAATGTCGATATTTATGACCTTCATTTTAGTTATTATTTCTGCCGATAGATGGCGCTATCAGCTCTTCCACTGGTTGCTTGTGGGTAGCCTTACGTGACGTTCATTCTAATCCTAATATTATAATTTCAAAGGCTGATAAGGGTGGATAAACTGTGGTTATGGACAAACACGTATATTAATGGAGTCACAAAACTGATAAGTGAAGGCCCATACTGTTCGATTCCTAAAGATCCCTCAACTTCTGACCTCACAGAAGTTAAAACAGCCGTTAAATCTTCTCATATACTTTCGACTCAGCTTAAGAAATCGCTCATTCCACCTATTGCTAACTGTGCTAGATTTTATGCAGTCCCCAAATTTCACAAAATTGGAATTCCTTTTCGACCTATAGTTTCCAATTTAGGAACGGCATCGTGCACTTTGGCCAAATATTTAATTTCCGTATTTTCTCCTTTACTTTCCAACAATATTCACACCACAAAAAATTCTTTCAAAGTCATCGAAAAACTTAAAATAATTCTCCTTTGCACGCCATTATAGTTTCGTTTGATGATAAGTCGCTGTTTACTAACGTTCCAGTTGAAGGGGTACTAAAATGCCTTAAAACTAGACTTCGAGAATTCCATTTCTCACATATTGAAAATGAGTTAATTTCCCTCACTAAAGTCTCTGTGATTCAAACTCACTTTGTTTTCCAAAATGAATATTATCGCCAAATTGAAACTATGGGTAATCCCGTCAGTCCTGTACTTGCTGACATTTACATGCACTATTTTTGAGGTCAAATTATTTGAAAAACTATCTTTTCGTCTGTGGATTCGCTACGTAGACGAAATTTTCGCTCTTTTTGATGGTCATAAAGAGGACTTCCCCAGATTTTATCTGTTGTAAATTCGATGGACCCAGCCATCCAGTTCACTTTTGAGACTGAATCTGATAATACACTGCCTTTCCTTGATATTTTTATAATCGTCAATAGATCTAATTTCAGCACAACTATTTACCGTAAACCCTTTTCTGTTTGTTTACCTCCCCATGCTAAGTCATGTCGCCCGGCTAAGCAAAAAATGGCTTCTTTTTACTATTACGTATTTCGAGCTCTCAAAGTTTGTTCCTCAGAATCTCTTCTTGCTAAGGAACTCAATTATTTAACATCTGTTGCCCTTAACCGAGGATTTTCTTCCGTAGTCAGTGATAAAGCTGTTCGAAAGTTCTCATCGTGCCATCTAAGAACACATTCTAATGTCAGAAATAACAATAATAACCTTGTTGTGCTTCCATTTCATCCTTCTAGCAGTTACAGAATTGCACGGATTTTACGCAAGTTTAATTTTCAAGTTGTTTTCTCGCCTGTAAATAAAATCCGAGGTTCGGCTCTTAAAGATTCTATTTCTGACTTTAGTTCCTGTAAAATTTATAGCATATCGTGTCAGTGTGGCTTAAGTTATATTGGTTAAACGAAAAGATCATTAATGTTTCGCATAAAAGAGCGTGAATCTTACGTCCGAAAAGGCGAAATTAACAAATCTTAAATAGCTAATTATAGTTGGAAATTCAATCACAATTTTGATTTGGGTTCTGCTAAAATTATCGAGAAAGCTGGTTCTATTGGGGAATTTGATTTTCTTGATGCTTTTCACATTCACATAAATTTATCCTGTTTAATCAACGATTTCAATTCCAATCCAGTCTTGCCTAATGCCTTCAAAATTCTACTAACTCAACCTTTCATTTTAGTTACTATTTCTGCCGATAGATGGCGCTATCGGCTCTTCCACTGGTCGCTTGTGGGTATAAATATGATCGACATTAGCTTTCTCGCTGTTGCAGAATTTTTTGCTCCTGATGAAGGGGGACCCGTTTTGCCTTCGAAATCGATTGGGATTTTACAAAATCTACTCCGAATACAAAGTTTTCGATTTGCCTGTTTTATTTTTCAATGTTGTTTTGCCTTTTTAAAAAGGGCAAGTTTACTTGCTTTAACATTATTTTAATTATTTAAATTTTTTGTTTCATTTCACATATTAAAGCCTAACAAGTGTTAAAAAAAGGTTAACTAGTTGTAGATGTCAGTCCAACTTTCAAACGTAAGAATCATACAGTGGCTCACATATTTACTTCCTTGTACGAAGTAAAGGAAGTATTGTAATCACGAGAAATTCCGGGTGCCGGGTGCCATAGTTCAGCGAAAATATCCATTTTTTTGACCGCTATCAAATGCAATTTAACGACGTCAAAAATGAGTAAGCTTCAGAACGTTGAAATTCTGTATATAGGACTACTATAACATGCAGTTGTGCACCTCCCTTTTCGGTTGCATTCGGCCTCACCAGAAGTATATATATATACATGTATATCCATCCACTCTGTTACTCGGCTCTGTGAACTGTTTATTATTATTATTATTATATGTTGGTAAACTGTGTATTTTTTGCTTTAAAAATGATTGAATTATGCTATTCTTATCTTCCGGTTAAGGTTTTCATGCCTTAGTTAATCTGCATGCAATGGTTGTAGACGTATAAAAAATTTAAAAGTGCAACTAAGTCTAATTTTGGTTTACATTTGAAGCTTAGCTGAATAGTGAATTAAATCAGTTTCTGCTCTACAATGGTTATTTATTTATTTATTTATTTTGGCTGAGTTGGACCAAAAGTGTACCGAAAAATCTGCCATCCTGCCTGCTGGCCGAATTGCTTGTTTTTGCATAGAAATTGTAATTTTAACTGTAAAAATTGTGTTTTTAATTGTTTGTTTTATGTGCTTGTATATCTTTCAATTTTTAATGAAGATATTTTGAGTTTTTATGTATTTTTGCTTTGCCACGAAGTGAGAACTGAATTAATTGAATGAGAAATATATCTGTAATGAAATTCGAGGAAATAAGTTCCAAATGAAATGCAGGAAAAAATGCGCATAATTTACTATTCCGTATAAGGAAGTCATGTGATGTACACAATCAGGTTTTGGGGGGGGGATGCACTTATGTTCTTGAAATTTATTTGCGTGTGTCTTGTACTAAATACTCAAACATACAGCGCATTTTTTTTTCTTTTTCAATGTATAGTTTTTTCTCTTTAAGCCTTGCTTTACTGTAAAATATATCTCATCAAAATAATCCTTATGAAAATAATTTATTCAAGAAGTGTTGATAACTCACATTTTGTAATTCGGACAATCGCAAGTTTTGTGGAGATGCTTTTTGGCTAACGATATGTTTTGCCATAGTTTTTGTTTCAAATGAAAATATATCACTAGAACTTTTGTTTGCATCTGAAAATTTTTATTTGTTTGGCAAAATATTTTAACATTTCCATATCTGAAGTGAGCATGTCAAGATGCTAGAAATTACTGAATACTTCTGTTAGAAATGTAATTATTCATTATATTAAGAAAGATCAAAATATTCGAAATAGCCAAAAAACATCCTTCATGTAAAGGTTTCAACTGTTTCTGCTGTTATGAAAGTATGAAAATTGCATTAAAAATCTGAACCACACTCCAAGTTAGCACCAAGAAATCGGAAATTTTTCCTACAAAAATATCAAACAAAACCAAAAAATAAATGCTGCGAATATTGCATCAGATTTAGAAGAACGGTTTGCAATAGAAATAAACATTGAACCTGTTAGAAGAGTTATTGAGACGCGTGCATACAACAGGCGATCAACAAGAATAATTCTTCATCAGCAAAAAAAAAAAACAAAGAAAATACACCTGGCGTTTGCAAAATCCATGATAAGGAATAATTTATCATCCTGGATGTTTTATTGCTTATGAGTCAATATTTTAATATATTTGGGTCCAATGGACGAATTACTGTGCGGCGAAAGCCGAATGAAGAATTGAATCCGAGAAACCTGTCGCCTATTGTTAAGCGCGACAGCACAGAGGCATAATAGTTTGGGGATATTTCGCTGCTTCTAAAATGAGAAATCTAGTTTGTATAGAAAATAATATGGATCAGTGTAAATATATATAAATATTCTTTATGAAAATCTGAAAGCATCTGGAAGAAAGAATGCAAAGTACATTCAAGTTCTATAAGGATGTCAGTCCCCGACATACAACCGTGAATGTTCCCTTGTGATTACTATACAGCTGCTGTCTTAAAGTTATGAAAACTCCTCCACATTCTCCGGATTTAAATCTTAATAAACATGCATGAAATGAATTAGAGAAAAGAATAAGTAATGATGACCCCCATTTTGAAGGAGAGCACCCCCAGAGAGACGGGTCCGACGGTCTTTCACCCCTCTCCCCCTACATCAACCTCTCCAGAGGACTTTCAGCTCGTCACATGTTTAGAAAACCGATGCCGCACAGACACTATAAATTTATAAACATCCTTGCCTTCTCAAGGATTGGAACTCGAACCTTTCGGTACGGCAGTCAGAGTCACTAACCGCTAGACTTATAAATTTTTAGTACGTTTATCCCCGGATTAATTCTTTCTGCTTACCATCAAATCTAGCACTTCTGATCTAGTACTTTCGGCTAAAGTAATAGTAATGAAAGAGTTAGACGTATTTAATTTGTACCTTATCTTGAGTGCAGTAGAAGATGGTATTTAGATAGGCAAATCAGTTTTAAATGCAATTCAAAATTCTTTAATCAAGACACATTTTGTTTTCTTAACATTCATCTCACCACCAGTAGTAAATTTAAATTATTACTTTTTGTCGAGTATCGCTTTCGTCTTCTTATTTTTATTTGTATGGAGTATAAGAAAAATAAATATGAAATACTTTTTGAAATCTTAATGTATTCCAAACGAAGAAATAAATCTAGCCAGCAATATTGAATTTTTAGACATATGAAATGTTAATAGAGACAAGAATAGGATTTTTCTGGAATAAGTTTAAATTAGATTTAAAATTGAAAAAAAATAATAATAAAATCTGAAACGTTAAGATTTTATATTACGTCCAAGGGGACATTTTTTTCATTTCACGCACACATACGTTTTGAAAGCATTTGGGCTAAAAATATTTAAAAACAGCATATCTTTATAATTTCTGATAGACAGTCTCGCGCGCTGGAGATAAAAATGTTTCATTACCTACAGTGTTGACAGTGCTTGCTTTGAAATCGTTGAGTTTTTTTAATCAAAAATTCGATAAAGTTTTATAAAATATGAAGCAGATAAAACAAATTCAAAATTCTAGCTTCCAAGTGCCAATATTAGGGTTAAGAACTACATTATTGAAAATTTGATAGTTCTAGGTACTGCTGTTTCTTCACAATTCGAGAAACATACATACATTCATGCAGAATTTTTATTATTTAATTTCTTTAAATGTAATATAGGACGATAATAACTGGTGGCAACAATTTGAAAGTTTATAAGCTATTAGTGCAGCAACGCATTTAGTGATTCCACGCAGAATGCCGTATCAAGACTAATAGCCCTTCTATGCTAACGCCCCTCTGGGCTAAAAAAAAAAAAAAAAAAAAAAAAAACATAAAAAAAAAAAAAAGACATTAAGGAACTTTAACGTGGACTATGACAATTTCTTTAACAAATTTTTAAACTCACTTAAAGTGTGTATTAAAAAATGTAACTATTTAAGTGCGTAACCGTTATTAAAAAGTTTAAGGTAACCTGTATCAAAATGTTTAACTATGTCGAATTCTAAAATATGCAAATTAAGACTCATTTTACATTATAATGTCTCTTGTTTAGTGTTTTCCAAATCTTATAAAAGAAAATAGCAATGAAAAGCATATTAGGGCTTGGCAGTGAGGATTGTAGAAGCACTGATAAAAGATCAAGAATTCTGTTTGCTTTAGGGACAAAAATTTGAAATGAAAACTGTTGTAGGAGGACAAATGTTTTCTAATGTCATAATATTAGATAAAGCTATATATATCCTTGTCCCTTCAACATCAATTGAGAAATATTGTCAGGGGCGACAGTACATAAGACTGTATGTAAGAATATGTGTAATTATCATATCAAATTGTAACAAATGGAGCTAATTCTACTACTAACTACTTCAAATCTAATTAAAGTTATGACTTGAATTATCACTGATATCTTAACGCGAAACATATGCATAACTAAATTTATTCAGCACTTGCCAGGGACAAATTAAAATGTTACAAAACAAACTTACCACTCTCCTGCAGTTGGTGGATAAATAATATGAGATGTACAGACCCTTGATTCTAAATGTAAGTATTAATTTCTGACCAAGGCTCCCCGCTACGGGTCGGCAACTAAAAATTTGATCAAATCATAACTTACCACCAAGCTAATGCCTTGAAATTTTAATTTCTTCTCTCTCAGCGGCATTTTGCTAATAGGCAAACGTGGAGGGCGTGCAGCCAACATTAATCTAATACAGTGGTCTCAAACTCAAATTGCATGCGGGCTATTTGTACTATCTGAAAACAGGTTTTTTTTTTCAACAAAATTAAAAATTTGTATCGAAAATAAAAATATACTAAAAAAGTTTTAAATTTTGCGTGCTAAATATGTATCAAAAAAGGCTGTCGTAAACATCATCTTTACTCGAAAATAATAAGCGGTTTGTTAAAAATTAGACAAGATGAAAGATCTTTTAGAATATAGTATTTTAATTCTCCTCAGCACAGTGCAATAGGTTCATTTACAATACGCAACATCCACAAAATAATGTTACAACTGAATTCAGCCATCTATCTTTAGAATAACAATCTATCTTGCGTTGCCATTCCGTGGCAACTGAATTTCCAACATTCTTCCCACCTTGAGTTTTTGGGAGAAAACTCAAAAGCAAAACAATAAGCATTAGAAAAAATTACAAAAACATATTAATTTCATATACAATACAAGTAGAACAATTTTAAGAAATTTATGAATATGTAAACTAAATCTAAATTTTAGACTTCAAAATTCTAACGCAAGTGTTAAATGAAATTCGAGTTTTTTTTCAAAGTCAATAAAAGTTTGTACTTAGAGATTGAGTCTTTCAACGGGTTTTACTAGTCGACCAGAGCGAGTCTGAACAGGAGTAAGTTCATTAGAGTCATTTTCCATTTCAGAATTTTTAATTACTTATCGCATCAGGAACAAGTTCATGATCATGAATAATAGATTCACATTTATGTGTTAGCTCTAGAGGGTATAGTCGTTGTACTGGTCTTAGCACATTTCCATTAGGAGCTTTTAATTTCACAAGTCTGACAATTCCATCTTTGCCAGGATAAAGCTCCAGTACTCTTCCGAGGGACCAATACAGTCGTTTTTTATTACCTGAACCAATTAACACGATGTCCCCTACATTAATTTTGTCACATCTCTTGGAAATTGAAGAACGAAGGAAACCAAATTATTCTTTCTTAAATCTTTGTTTCAAATGATCTCTTACTTTCTGAAGATATTTATATCGTTTAACAATATTGATCTTTTCGATTTTATCTAAATCAAGAACTTCATTTATACGAATGTCTTGAAGAAACATAGAAGGAGTCAGAGTTTTGAGCTGTGGTTCTTCCGACACATAGGTTAATGGTCTATTGCTCATAATGGATTCACATTCACAGACTTAAGTCTGTAGTTCCTCGCATGTCAGAGAAGAACGTCCAAGGTTCTTTCTCAGGAGATCTTTGAGAATTCCAATCAAGCGTTCCCAGAACCCTCCCCACCATGGGAAGGCGGGTGGGTTGAATTTCCAGAGAATTTCGTTCACTTCAAATTCATTTTGAATCTTCTTCCAGTCCAGTCCCTTCAAAGCAGTATTTAACCCAGTGAAATTAGAACCATTATCAGAATACAATACAGATATTCGTCCTCTCCTTGCGACAAATCTTCGTATAGCCCTGATCAAGCCATTTGTACTTAGAGAAGGTATCAGCTCCAAATGTACGGCTCTGAATACTGCACAGGAAAACGGACAATCTCAAATATACTCTTTAGATTTGGTCAACAAGGGGCCCGCTAAATCAATCCCAGATACCTGAAAAGCAGCTGATATTCTAGTTTTTTGGAAGGGGCGGAAAAGGTACCTCAAGATTTTTAATTCTTTGTTTTTTACAGGTGATGCATTCGCTGATCACACTGCGAATGGTTCTTTTCCCTTTTAAAATCCAAAATTTTTCACGCAGAATGGTTAAGAGAGTGGATGTCCCAGCATGTTTGTTCGCAATATGTTCTTGTTCAATATATCTTCTTACTACCACATGCTTGGAAGGCACAATTATTGGAGAAATAAAATCCCGAGTTTCATCTTCATTTTTTAATCCGGACTTCAGTCGTAAAACTTTTGTACAGAACGGAAAAGTACCTTTTGAGCATTCAGCAGTTCTTTAGTAAAAGAGTATTTTCTCAGGTCTTTAAACTTTGGTTGAAAACGTAACACCCAAGCTAAGGCTCGGATCATCTTTGAGAATTTCAAAACTTTCTTGCTAACAGTGATACTATGGACTCAACCTCTGAGTTCTTAGCAGATATAATTAGCGCGCCGTTTTTCCATTTCCACCATGCATAAACCTTTTTTTTAAAGCAGACATTTTTTCATCTAACGGAATATAAAGCGCCTTTTTACAATTACGCGTTTCATCTTGGATCTTGATTTTGCTGCTGGCAGTCAACTACTAAAGAGTTATAACCAATACATAAATATTATAGCAATGGCCATTAACAGTATAAGTTTAAATTAAGGTCTTTTAACACCACGCACAGAGGCGAGATCAGTAATTGAGTTATTAATAATTTTTGTATTTGATAAACAATTATATATAGCAATTGATGGATCTTTTAAACAAAACGAACAAGAAGGTATTTCATCATGATTCATCAAATCCGACGCGGAAGGAATACTTCGGCTAGTTGCAAAGTGCTTACGCTCAGAAAGAGAAAAAATGTCGGCTCTGCTTAATTTTATTTTTTCTTCTGACTAAACTTCGCTTTTCAGAAATTCAACTATTGCATCAAGGCTCGAAATATTTTGTTCAGATTCTGTAATTTTTCGTTGTCTTTCAAATGATCGTAATACATGAATAGGAATAGCACTTTCCCCAAGATGATACAAAATTGTTTCACACTGATCAGTTGTTACATCCACACTGCTCAGGGCTCTAACTTGTGTTGAAAGTTTGTTATACAAACTACTCAAAGAATCGTGTTTCTTTTTTGCTGCGTTATCCAAAGCAAGTTATATTAATTCTCGAACGTAAAAATCAATTAAAAGTTCTTTACGACCATATCTCTCAGTGAGCCTTTCTATAGTCAAAGGATAATTCTTGTTCGTCACGGAAAAAGATTCCACAATATCCCTAGCTTCTGATTTAATTTTTGTTGACTGTATCAAATAATGGAATTTGTCTGCATTCGTTAAGTTATTATTTTCATGTATTTTTTTAAACTGATTCCAGAACGTAAGCCAGTTTTTTTAAATTACCTGCGAACTTATAAAGTTCTACTTTCGGTAGGTGTTGGCACAAAGTTTTACATCTATTTTCATCAGCAATTAATTTCTGACCACTCTCTGACGGTGCATTTTGGATTTCGTTTCATTTCCTCTTAATATAATCGAGAAATCGTTCCGATTTTGATTGTATCCTAACCGCCTTTTCCCGATAGTCCTCTGCTATTTCAAATTCTGATTCGAATTCTTTATCATCTGTTATAGTATTTAAATAAGTACTGTGCGTAAATTCTAATGATTCTACCTTTCGTTTGAACAAAGAAAAACACATTTCTGCTTCTTCATGATCAACATTAAATCATTTAAAAGTTCATCTAGCCTTTTATATGCTTTTGTTGTGAAATGAACTGAAGTAATAACTGGCGCGAGGCGCTGCTGTTCATGACGTCAGCCCAAAGAATATGTACTGTTAAGAAGGAAAACTTCGCAGAAGCAGAAGTGGCTCCCTTCCAACGAAAAGGGAAACAACTGCGCATGCGTGAAATATCTGTCGCCAAAAAGCGCCAAAGCTCGAAGCTGAATGTCGAAGTTGGTTTGGACAGGTTCGACCGTTACGTTTAGCAAGAGTTTAAACAAAGAATAGGTTCTTTGGTTTCAAGTAGCGATATGGACAATGGAAGTTCAACAGCCAGTGAAAGTGAAACTTCACCTAATATTTCATCATTTCCGAGTTTAAATTATCGCGACAAGTCAAAGAACAATTCATCTTAACCCGTGTTCCTCAATTTCCTATATACGTTGCGGAGGAGGAAAATGTCGGCTAGGTACCAAAGAATCGGCACATCACAGAGGGGAAATTCTCGCCAACAGATTCCGTCGCCAAATCCCTTGGCGAATGTTCCCTTTTCTTTGTAGCGGCGTTGCAGACAAAGTGGTTTACATTAGGTCTATGGAGCCTTTCCTTCTTTACACAGAGGTTCTTTGGTCAGCCTGCGTGCTGAATATTTTGAATGTTTTTCCGGCAGACAGACAGAACTGAAAGCTGATCTCGGAAGCATGAAAGACTGTTG
Source organism: Stegodyphus mimosarum (assembly GCA_000611955.2). Lineage (NCBI taxonomy): Eukaryota > Metazoa > Arthropoda > Arachnida > Araneae > Eresidae > Stegodyphus > Stegodyphus mimosarum. Next base: position 93,727 of record KK115605.1, read on the forward strand.
TGGCGAAAATAAAGAACTGTTGGCGTATTAAGATTTGTTTTGGTCTTTATTCCTAATGCACCCAGCCTCGGGTAGAGGCAGCCCGTAATTGAATGAACTGTTTTGAATATATTTCTTTATACTATATTTTCTGTGTTCTCCGTAACATAGTGGAACCCTCGGCGGAACCGGGTGCTGTGGATTAGTAATCGGGCTGAACTTCTGATTTTAAACTTCGATTTTGAATATATTTTGAAAATGGACTTCATCGCTTTAAAGGCGCAAAGAAAAGGACTTAGAATTGCGTTTTCTCAAACCTCAAAGAAAATCGAAACTGAATTAACTGAATTAAGTAAGAGATTTAAAAATTCTTCCGATTTTTTAAATGTCAACTTTGTGATAAATTCCAGAGACTTGACGTATGTCAGAGTGCTATATCGTAGCAGATTTTGCAGACTGAAGATGGAGAAAAATTATTTAGTGATGACTTTGAAGAAACAGAGATTTACCGGGACAAGTTTCTAAAACAGTGTGCTTAAATAGATGCGGAAGTTCAAGCCTCCTTTCTTCCAAGTAACTCAGAATCGAGGAAATTTAAACTGCCTAAAATTGAACTTAAAAAGTTAATAACGAAAAAACTTCCTGCAAGTCCTTAATATGCTGCTCCAACGAACTACTTGTTACAATTATGTCATCTAGATAAATTAAAGTCGATTTTCCTAGGACAGGCTTTAAAACAATGTCCATAGCTCTCTGAAATGTCTACGGGGTCCCACACAGCTCAAAGGGCATGCGTAAAAATGCATAAGTGCCTGATTTTGTGATAAACGCGGTTTTATGTATATCTTCCGGTTTCATAGCTATCTGATAGTAGCCCGTTCTTAAATCCAAAGTAGTCATTATCTCGTAGATTTAATCTTTCTAATTATTTCCTCAATCACCGTCAGAGGGTAAACCGGGAACTTCGTAATGCTATTGAACTTTCTATAGTCAATAGCAAACCTCCAAGCTTTTTTTTAATCAGAGGGCGGGAAATTATTCTTTTTCCTACATAGTACCACCGGACTCGCGTAATCAATATTTATGGGCGAAATAGTCTGATTTTGCAGCATATCCTTTATACTATGTTCCTCAATAATGAGCTCTTTCCATTTATCATACCTGTAGGGCTTGGCCCTACAGGGTTTATTGCATGTTAGTTGTATGTCGACAATTATCCGGACGTTCTGAAAACAAATTTGAAAACGTACTCACCACCTGCTGAATGGCTTGGCTTTCTTCAAGATTCAAATGTCTTAAATCCAATTCAGGCTCCTTCACTAACTCCACCACCTGTCGTTGCATCTCCAGCGTAATTGCAATTTCCTGAAAATCCAATCTGGCTTTAGTGGACTTCAAGAAATCCATTCCCAAAATCACTGGGTTCTGTAAATTTTTCACCACAAAAAATAATATTTTAAGGTTTTCTTCCTTTATCTGCACTTTCGGGTGGCCTTTTCTTCTCAAGCAACTAAGAAACCTGGATTGTCCCGAGAACATTAATAGAACAATAGTGAACATGTTGAATAATAGACAAATTCAATACGAGATGAACAACTCCATTTTTCATAGAATTCAAGAAAAGGGATGTGTCCAAGGTTCAAACTCTGGACCGCTCTTTTGGAATATTGGAATGAATACTGCTTTGTTAGCAGATTATGGAGAAGAAATCCATGTTCAGGTTTATGCTGATGACGTACTAATATCCTTGTCACACAAAACTACTCGAATGGGCCTATAATACGTACTCGCAAAACTCTCGAGTGAACCAATAATTGTAAATTAAAATTCTCTCCGGAAAAGTCTAGTTCTATATTTGCTACTACTAAATCGTGGATCGGCTTATACAGCTCCAACGATTATACTCAGAAATGTGACAATTAAACGTCAAAACCAAATTAAATATTTAGGTGTTATAATCGATGAAAGTCAAACCTGGCTTCCTCATATGGTAGACTTAAAATACAAAATTAGTAAAATAGTTAACAAACTCATTCAAATGTCTGGATTATCTCGAACGGTCCTTAAAGAACTATACAAGAAATCGATTGCAAGAATAGTCGTCTACGCATGCCCTACCTGGTTGTATTCATCCACAGTGAAAATGAGAGAGAAAGCTAATACTATACAACGAACAGTTTTATTGGCAATGACCAGAAGCTATAAAGCTGCTCCAACATTCTCCTTACAAGTCCTAGCAGGACTTCTACCATTAGATATACAACTCGATATCGAAAGTGCAATTCAAAGAGTATCAACAGACTGGTCAGATTTTGAATTAGAAGATCTACATGTTCAGAAGGATTCAATAGACTTTAAACTGAATAAACCGCACCAGCATCCTGGTAAAATCAAAGTATTTTCTCATGGAATTGTAATCCTCCAAATAAACAAGGTTTGGAGGTATATACTGACGGCTGTAAGAGTGAAGATGGCAATGATACTAGATTTTGTGTCTACAAGAATGGAGAGTACAGAGAAGGCTTCTCGTTTCGGCTGGACAAAAACTGTTCAGTTTATCAAGCAGAAGCAAAAGCCTTGGAAAAAGCTCTAAACTGTATTAAAGAAAATAAAAAAGTAGCAAATCTGTATACTGAAAGTCAAGCTGTCTTTAAATCCTTAAAAAAATACAATATGTGTTATACAGGTAAATAACTTCGCATACTTATACATAAAAAAGTTACTGTGTCTGACAGAAACTAGTCTACATTGGATTGGAGGTCATCAAGGCTCAATTGGAAATGAAAAAGCTGATGATTTGGCAAAGAAAGGATTATATTCGGAAATGATTCTGGAATATAAGTTTCCACTTAGCTACACCCATCCGATCACTAAGGAAAAGGGATTCGAAATTTATCAACGAAAATGGACAGAAGATGATACAGGGCAAATCATTTTTAAACTCCTTCCAAAAGTGTCGGAAAAGAGACATTACTAAGACTTATTCCTGAATCAAGTCCTTACTAATCACGGAGCTTTTCCGAATTATATAAACAGATTTAAATTAAAAGATTCTCCATGCTTCTGTAAATGTGGTTTATCCACAGCAGATACTCTCCACATGATAGTGGACTGGCCAAGCATTAAGGACTATAGACAAAAAGTATTTTTACAGACTCTAACAGTGGATTTATTAGTTAAACTAATTCAAATTGATAAAGGTAGATTATTAGTTTCGAAATTAATGGAAATGTTTTGTCTTTCTAAGTCTTGTCAGTATATGTATTCCTCAATAATAAATAATTGTATGAACAAAACAAACATTCTTTGTATTATTCAAAACAAACAAAACATTCTTTGTATTATTCAGTATTTTATTGATGGCAGTTTTTTCATTTTTATTAAATCTGTATTTAACACTATAGAGACATTAGGTTATTTATTTAGAAGCAGGAGTCATGAAAAATGAGCAACGCCTTCGCCAGGAATCGAACTACGGACTTCTGGGTTACGCGTCGAGTGTATTGACCCCTACCCCACGAAGGCATGCGAAGAAGGAAGGGGGAAACACGTTAAATACTCCCCCTTTTAAAGGACGACTGGGGTTTTGGGGACTCAATCGCCAAATCCTGGTGGTGGAGAATCATCATCCACCACCTTTTAGGTCAGGCGTCACTTGTAGAGACATTAGGTATTTTTGAAGCAAGAATATTGAAAAATTAGCAAAACCGTCGCCGGGAATCGAACCACGGACCTCTCGGTTACGCGTCGAGCGTGCTGACCAATACACCACGAAGGCATGCGAAGAAGACGGGAGAAATACCTTATTACATAATGTCTCAATATTGCATTACGTTTTACATGGATCTTATGTAAATATTGTATATCGAAACCAATGAAGATGTTGGTGAGGTCAACACATCTTCAAGTCAGCGGACATCAAAATTTATCTTTAATGCATTCAATTACATAATTCTTGCTATTTCTCTTTAGCATTATGCTTCCAAATTGAATTTTTTCTTAGCCTTTGGCTCCGGTGATACTCTGCTCTGAGGTGAGGATCGGATAATTCAGTTTAATGTTGTATTTCAAGATCCCGTGTGCCGTCGATGAAGTTAATACTGCAAGGACAGGATTTCCCTTGTGTTTGTCCGGCACTCCGAAAGGGCGAGATGGGACAGCTTTTCAACAGCTAACAAGCTCCTGGAGTGTCTCCGTGGCTCTCTGTTGACGTGATTTTAATTGAAGTTTGCTGTAATCTTTTAAACACTTCTCCCAAAGCGAAGCTCCAACTCGCCGGAGAGAGCTTTGAAGTCTAGCTTTTGGTTTTCGGAAGAATTTGAAGGATATCCTCTGTGTCTGCTCTCAGAGAAGCGGCAAGATGACAGGCCTTAGCTTGGGAATCCATCCATTTGCTTCCACAACTACAGACAGTTGTGTCTTGTACACTTGCCAAGAGGTCTCCCTATCATATGTGGATAGCTCCAGAGAGGGATGTGTAGGAATCGGTAAAAATTTGAAACCATCTGTATTGCTCCCTGCCGTCGCTACGAATTTCCTCAGGATATCAACTTCTTTGAAGACCGAAAAAAAACCTGTCATCAGTTTTTTCAGTTTTGTTTCAGTTTTTTGTTCTATTTATTGTTTTACGGCAGAAACTCTTCCTTCGATTCGTTGTTCCACAAGAGAAACTCCCTCTTCTATTTGTCCTTTGACAGAAGAAAATCTTCATCAATATGTCCAACTTTATTTATAACAGCATCTATTTTGTATTAGCGTCATATCCTCAAATTTTTTTCTGTTATGCAGGACATTTCTCCTTTCATTTACTCTTGACCTGCTTCAATCTTTGTTTGACCAGCTTCCATATTTTTCTGAACGGCTTTCATCTCTTCTTTAACGGATTCTTAACCCACATTCCTCTCTTCTTTGAATGTGGCAACGGCTGCCAGCAGCTATCTTAACTGCTTGTCCATCGCTCTTGTCACTGACATTCAATCCCACTTTTGAAACCAAAAATTATTGCGTTCGTATAAGTTCGCAATAGATTGAACGCACAAGTCCGATAAATACTTTGCTGAGCTAATTACGCCATCCTTCTCTGCTAGCTTCCACCTTGTTCTCCTCGCTTTGCTTTCCCGTCTAAAATGATGTCGATGGAATCTGTGTATATGAGAAATTGTTGTAGTTGTTTATGATCAAAAAGAAGTCAGCGAAGAATGGTTCTAAATGTGCCTGAAAATAAAAATGGTAATTAGCTGAACTTGGATCGTGTAAACATCTTCTTCCATCTTTCCGCTCGATTACTGAAAGTTGAAAAAAGTACCGTTGTTAACTGCGCATCGAAATATCCATCATCGGTCATGATGTCGACTACAAAACTGATTCCTCTTGTATGTTTTCCCGAAAATCATTGTGTGTGTGTGTGTGTGTTTGTGTGTAGAGCTTATCGTACCTTGCCGTCTGAGAACTCACTTCATCGAATGGCTGAAACTTTAAAGTCTAGGGAAATAGAAACAGTAGTCCAATTGGCATTTTAACTTGAACATTTAATGGAGCTTATGAACGGTTTTTACATACTATAAAAATGGACGACAGGAGCATGAATACTTACAGGAAATTGGTTACAATAAAGAAAAATAAAAAAGTTCTTTCATCTTTGTACGTCGTAACCATTTGTTTATGTCAAACACATTTTCTTTTATGCCGTATGTTGTCATGGTGGACTCGTTTGCATTTTTTCCCCCAAACAGTTCCATCTAATGGCGTGCAGCGCCATCTGCCGATCGTGAAAGTTAACACCCCACATATGTAAAGAGAGAGAGAAAGCCAGGGGAAGGGATACAAAAGAAAAGAAACTTTCACACGTAAATTTGATAAATCTTTTTACTTTTAGATTTTATTATGAGGCATGGTAAGTCATTTCACTATATTCTAAATATTTGAAAAAAAAAAAAGGATAACAGAATTTAATTTCGCGATATAATTTTTTGCTCTCAAAATGAATATTCATCGCTTACGAAAGAAAAAATTCGGCAATAAGAATGAGCCTTAACGTGGTATGATTAAGATACAATAACACGGCGAACAAATATTAATTTAGAGGTCAAACAACAAAAATCAGAGTTATATTTTCAAATTTTCACAGGACTAGTTTCAAAGGTTTTACCGAACCATCACCCTCAGCTGCAAAAGCGCAAATGAACGAGATAAGACATAATGGTTAGATAAGATAAGATCAGAAAGCCTGGACAGGAGAGAAGCTACTGGCGCCGTCTGTTGATGAAACCAGAACTAAAACATAATTTCTTTTAAGGCTGAAGGCAAAGATGGATTGGAATTAGGGTCGTTAACTAGAACAGAAAGATTTTTTTGAATGTGAAATGCCTCTAGAAAATCCAGTTCACTAATGGAAGATGTTTTTTGAATAATTTTGGCAGCAGAAAAATTGAAAGTGTGATTTTCGGACCAAAATGCTGGGCAACACTAGTCCCAGTCGATTTTTCTTTCTGTCTATAATTTCACTGTCATGATCTTCATACATGAACTTTATATTTTCTTGTGAATTTTAAATTAGTTTAATAAAGCTCTAAATTTACCGTACTGCAAGTGATTGTACAAGCATAAAATTAAACGGAAATTTCACGAAAATCCTAACGTATTATATTTTACACTATACAACTGTAAATAAACAGTCAAGAAATCCGGAGTTATTTGTAAAGCATTTTGTTATATTCATCAATGAAGTGAAGATTTGTTGGGAACGAAATTTGATGACTTGGAATATTTTTATGGCAATTTTATCTCAAGAATTAAGAAAACTATATTAACACTCTCCCCCCTTCAACTAAATAACTAGAGTTATCTTGAATTTCTTTTAGGAGTTCTACGAATCAAAGTTCTTTCAAAAGAAATTCGGGATTCATGATTATTTTTTATGTTGATGTCCTAGAAAAAGGAACTGAACAGCAAAATTTTTGAAACTTTATCCCTTCCTCCTCTCCCCTCTCCCCCCCAAACAGACGAAAGGAAAAATAAATTCCGGTACTGAAAAACCTAAAGCCTATGTGAATTCTTTGGAGATAATTATAAACAATTCTTCCAGTTCCAAGATTCCACACGAAAACAAAATTCTTTTTATTGGATTGAGTTGCTCTCTTAGCAACACATAAAAATAAAATCATACGGTAGAAAAGAGAATAAAAGGGAATTGTTAACTATACTTCCGACTGTATATTAGTTTTTTCCTGTGAAAAAAAAAACAGTGTAATAATTTGAAACGCATTAAAGGTTTTCTTGAGTTTATTTTTCCTAATATTATTCTTTACTTTAATTTAACATGCATATAGGTATACTTGAAACGTTCCATTATCTTAAGCTAACCAGTTATTATGATTAGATTTTTACTACCTTCCTTTCCAGAATGAAAATAACACTGAGTATTTAAGCTCAGGGTTTTTTAGATCTATGACAGGGCGTGTTTCTGCTAGTCGAGGCCACGCTACTAAATTAACTAGCTCAAATGAGATTGTATACTTTGCATTATAGTTGCCCAGATTTTAACTGTTACGCCGGGGAGAAGTTTCAGCCAACTTAGCGTTAAACCATTTATGTAGTTCTTGGTTAAGTTTTAAATTTCAAATTACTGTTATTTTAAATCAGCCAGCCAGTTAACAACTCGCTGGTTGATTTGTAACCACAAGTCGTTGATTTATGTTCCAGTTCTGATTTAAGATTTGTTAAACCTTCTAGGACTTTGTAATTCTTCTCAGACGAAGCGATAATTCGCTCTAAGTCTGTTAGACATTTGGACTTAGTTTATGCTAACATGTAACAAAGAAAACCAAACTATACATTCTTCAAAAAGAAATTCAAAATGGTTTGGATTTTATGTTCATACTATCTAAATATTTTATTTCTTTTTAGCTCAAAGGCCCAGAAGGGCTATTAATTTCATTTTTTACATTCACAAATTCCACGACTCCGTTAACGGTCAGGGCTGGCGGTTAAATTGGCATTCATCACAGCCTAAGGCTCCTCTAATCACAGCAATCGCCAGAGCGATCCTTACGGTAAGCAACCTTCGTTCGAGAGTTCGGGAAGTTCGTTAAAATAAGCCAATCATATTAGATACAGGCTGAGTCGTCAGCCATGTTCTAGCGTAGGCCTCGTGTTGTAGCCACGCTTTAGGGTTATAATTCAGGGCTCCATTTTTGGCTCTTTAGCGGTGTTCGGTAAAACTTTATTATTTAATACTCTAGAGCAGTGATTCTCAACAATTTTTTTTGTCGCGGCACACTTTTAACGATTTTAAAATATGGCGGCACACAAAGAGAACGATAAGATTAGAAGTTGTTTATTTACCTATAATGCACGGTGTAAAATAGTTTATGATAATAATTTTGAATGTAAAATAAAATAATATGTGCTACAAAAACAGCACTACATTTATTAAGGGATTCATTACAAGTTAATAACAAGAATACTTTTAATGAGATATTTGAGCTTGATGTTTTTTCATAATTTCATTTATATTTGCTTGCAAAAATGAGAATGCTACTCCATATCGTCTTCTACATTTAATAGTCTCGATCTTTTATTCATTTTTATGTTGGTTAATACTGAAAATCCGAATTCACACAAATAAGATGTAGAAAATTGTAATAGTATTTTTAGAGCTTTTTTGGCCATCATGGGATAATCACATCAAATTAATTGAGTCTTCCGAATACTTTTAAATTAAATCTCGCTTATTAAAAAGCGAAATTACTTCTTCTTCATTCAAAGTTAATTCAAATACAGAAGTATTCGTTATCACAAATGGATTACGAACCTAACTAATTTTTTTTATATCTAAATTTGGAAAATAATGAATAATTCTCTCCTCTAATGTTGTCAATAACAATTTTATGATTAATTTTATTAAAACCTTTTGGGGCTGACTCATACTTTTCCAAATTGCTTTCCTGAGCTTTATTCCTCCATAAAGTTATTTGTTTTTGGAATTCCACCAGTTTATCTGTTGAGTTTAATACATTTTCCTTCGGTTCTTGCATACTTGAATTTATGTTATTAAAAATAACAGAAGTATCTCATAAGCTCATCTCCCATCTGCACCAATCAGAACTTCTCAATTTAAATTATGTACTTAACATGCTCGAAAATGCTCCGAAATGCCCTCTCCTCCAGAGCACCAAACTTGGCTTGGATAAACAATTGGCGTGCTTATTAATGTCTTTAGAAACCGAAATTCGCCAATTTTCATGCGTACTAGGATTAAACCCATTATAATTTTTACTGTATACATTTCTAAAATTTGTGGGCACGCAAAAGTGCCGGGGCACAGTGGTTGAGAACCACTATTCTAGAGAATCCAAATTTCCGATTTTTTGCATTCCTATAAAGATGTGTGGCTTTTGACCCCTTTTTTCTCTACAGTTCAGCTTCTTTCTCGATTTTGTTTTTAAATTGCCAAATTTCTCATATGATTCAAATTATCTTAAAAGTTTCTAAAACATTTTCGTATATCATATTTCACAGTAGTATATTAGTTAATTCTTTCTGACTTCCTCTATTGAATTTTCAATTTTTACTTTTAAATACATTCATAATGTTAGGCATCTGAAAATGTATTTTTTCTTAATTTTGTATGAGGTTATACTGGTTCTGAAATCATAGTTTCATATTTATTTAAATATTTTTCTTTTAGAATCCAGGGTAATTTCATGTGTTATATAAAAATTATATAAGTCTCTCAGTGCTGTATTTGTATGATAATTCTTAATTTCTCAGCTATGACATTTCAATATTGATGGAGTTAAGCATGTTAAAATATTTAGAGGCCATTAAAACTGCGCGTTCAAATAAGTATGAATACAACTTCAGTAATTTTTAAGTTTCTAATGCTTTCCTAAATCAGATGATAAATACATAAATGCACGCTGACGCTTTAATATATCTAGTCAGTTCACAGTTTAAACTTCTGAAAAATTTAATAGCTTGTCTGCATATAAACCATGTTCTTTATTTTAAATATGCTATTTGAAGTTTACTCGTATGGAATCAAACGTCTATTATTGCAGCAAACTGGTTAAAAATGTTATTTTGTGTGTGTTTTCAGAAAAGGCAGCTAAAAGCTTTATGATTTTAAACACTGATTGAAGACATACACCTTTAAATTATAATGCTTTTAAAATGAATGCAAAGTGATATAAAAACTACTTCAATGCTCTGATGGCAAAAAATCAACTTTTATATAGATTTAATAGAGTAAAAATTCCATATCAAAAACATATTTTCCCCTTTATCTAGCTAAAAACGAAATTAAAAAAATACATACATAAATAAATAAAAATAAAAATAATACCTTTAGATACAGAATTTACAGATATTATTTACTAATACAATTATTTGTTATTGATAGCTACTTTTTATAACACATAGAAAAATTGTTGATAAATTTATAAGAATTTACATGCATTAAATGAAGAAAAAAACATACATATGCTGTTAATATTACACATGTCTGGATATTTACACTCATGTCCATAAATTAAGGATAATTCGGAGTCATGCGGAAATCGAACTCTAAAATAAATATATCACCTGTAAAATCACTACACACATCTTCAAGAATCATATGCAAATTTCAGGAAGTAACCAGATGACACCGATGGTACGTCACAATGACGAGAGTGTAAGAGAGTGATATATAAGGAATACAGGCAAAGAAGTAAAATTGTTCGCAGGCGCTTTATATGCATTTCAGTGCATTAACCGAATAGTTATGACACAAAGGACGCATTTCGATGATCTTTTACGTGGTAGAATGATCGGCTATCTGGAATGCGGGCGTACCCAACTGGAAGTATCAGATGAACTTGGAATTGCTCAGAGTGTCATCTCCAGGCTTTGGCAACGATTCCAAGATGATGGTAATGTGAGTAGACGTTACAGCACAGGTCGCCCCAGAGTTACAACGCCGAATGAGGACTGGCATTTGACACTTACTGCCAAAAGAAACAGGCGCAGCACAGCCTCAGACCTGTCTCGTCAGCTCTCTTCAGCCACTGGTACGACAATTTCAAGACAGACCGTGTACAGACGCTTAGGGCAGATTGGTCTATATGCTCGTAGACCTGTCTGATGCGTTCCACTTACTGCAACTCACTGTCGCCTGCGGTTAGCCTGGAGTAGAGAACATGCATTGTGGACACCGCAACAGTGGGCTTGTGTGATGTTTACCGACGAGTCCAGGTTGAGCTTGCCGTCTGATTCTCGCCGGACTTTCATATGGAGAGCTCCAGGTACCCGTTACCACCAAGAAAACATCATTGAACGACACTGTTACGGTGGTGCAGAGTGCTCGTTTGGGGTGGAATTATTCTGTGTTCCAGAACTGACCTGCATGTTCAAATTGGAACCATGACGAGCCAAATCTATTGGGACGTCATTCTGGAACAACATGCACATTTGTTTCGGGCGCCATGGGCGCACAATTTGTGTTTATGGATGGCAACGCCCGTCTTCACCGGCAAACATCGTAAGCGAATGCCTTCAACAGGAAAATATCACCCGTATGGACTGGCCAGCATTCTCACCGGACTTGAATCCAGTAGAGCACGTGTGGGACATGCTTGGCCGACGAGTTGCAGCCCGTCAACCTCCTCCTACATGTCTACCGGAACTTCGGAGAGCATTGCTTTTTGAGTGGTGTAATATCTCCCAAGATCAGATCGATAATTTCATACTCAGCATGCCTAGGCGTTGTACGGACTGTATTGCATCGTCTGGGAGACATACAATGTATTAAAAATCATACCAACCATGTAATATTGTTTTTTTTTTTTTTTTTGTAATTTGCGCCACGGAGAAAAAATCGCTAATTTTTTTAATAATATCAAACATATAGCATCTTTTTTTGCTCTTTACTTTTCGTTTAATAAATAAACTTTACAAATAAGCCAAATTTGTTTTGCTTCTAACTCCTCCTTTGCCTGATTTTGCATTATCCTTAATTTATGGAGATGAGTGTATTAATAATTCCATAACCTCTATAAGATTCAATCTATACCACTGCAAGGGCAATGCTTAAATCACAGTTCTTCTTATTAATTAATATGCTTATGTAGAAACATAAAAATATCATTTAGCTTCTGATCTATAGACTAGTCCTCTAGTAACAACCACATGCAAAACACATATAGTGAACATATAGCAAAAAATAGAAATTTGTTCACTCTTTTTCCCATCGTAGTGCAATTTATTCTATTATATTAAAATTTTATTAAAACACACAGCAGTAATTGGATTTTTCTCTATTATAATTCAACAGTTCTATATAGAATAATCCTACTGAATTCTTATTTAAATGCATTTATGTGGAAATGTCAAAATAAATGAAAAAAAAATCTGAATAAATCTTAGTGAACACTTCTAAGATAGTACTCTTATTTTCAACGAAACGTTTTCAAAATATATGATTTTAGTTTAGTTCTTTTTCTGTTAAAGGAGCTAACCTATAACCCATATCTCATTAATTTGTTAAACGCTTATTTCTTATAGCTTAAGTAAGTTTTATGTGCATACTTAAAGGCAGAAAAATATTGCCTTGATTTAAAATCTGTTTTAAAACAATAAGTAAGTAAACAAAATACACAGGTTATATCAGCATCTCAAAAATACTGTTATGTACTCTAAAAACGAATCCCAAGTATCACATCATGATACTTAATACTCTTGCAAAAAAATAAATAAAAAATCTGAAATGTTTCAGATTTTAAATTACGTCCAAAGGGACGTTTATTTAACATTTTGTGTGTTACCTTTATTTGTTAAATACCATGTTCTTCGCACTTAAACCATAAAATTCAGTTCAACAGCAATATCGCCAAATAATTTTAAATTGAGCATATCTTTAGAAATTTCGGTACACGCTCTCACGCGCTGGAGATAAAAATGTTTTTCTGTACAACGTTGGTATTGTTGGCTTTGAAATCTTTAAGTTTGTTAATGAAAAATTCGTTAAAGTTTTAGAGAATATTGTTAAGAATTTCACATTTATTTGGCTATTTATTTAGAACTGTAATTAAAATTCCTTTTTATTTTCCCGTGCAAAAAAGTGTAAAAAAAAAAAAAAAAAAAAAAAAAAAAAAAAAAAAAAAAAAAAAAAAAAAAAAAACATGCATACATTTATCATTCAGAGTGAATCAACGCAAAATCGCAAAACGAAAGTAATAGTCCTTCGGGACTAAATCAGATTAGGAATGTACTCTTTTTATGTATTTGATAACAAAGAAGAGTAAAACATATGTAACATCACATTATGAAAAATCCTGCAAGTTATTACAATACTATAAGACATTGATTAGTAAGGTAAACATCAGTTGATCATTCTTTCACAGTAGCAATAAGTTTTTCACTTAAAATTTTTAATATGGCCAAAACAGATTTACTATTGGTGCCTCAGGTTTAAGGACACACAAAATTAAATTTGATTTAGCTGACCATGAAATCTTTCATGATTTTTGAAAATCAACATGATTTAGTTGTTTTACAATGAAATATAATAAATAGTCCAATATTACATTAAATATAAAATTCGGCAATTAAAATTATGGTTGGTCTAAGGGTGGCATGAATATCTAAATACCAGAATGTTTTTTTCCGCATGAACTTTATTACTTTAGTACATGAACCGTATATTGTATTCCGAGTTATATTTAAATTTTAGGAAAAGTCTAAATTTATCAGATGTGCAAGCGGAGTGAATTCAGCAACAATTCTGAGGCAGTATTTTCCCTTTTCCCTCTATTGACTTGGAAAACGATCAATCAAAAATCTTATTTTCAAAATATTCCCCCCTTTTTTTTTCAGTATTCATCTTAAAAGAATGCATATCATGAAATTAGATCATTGTTATTTAAAAAAATGTGTTTTTATGAAAATTTGATTTTCAGTAGTGAAAGAATTACATTAATACACAAATTTTGAGAAAAAAATTGGTTATATCAATTAAACTTCTATTTTTATCAAAATGACTAACTTTAAGAGTTTCCAAGAATCAAAATCCTTTCAAAGAAACTGGCAATTAATCACTCTTTTTCTCTTCTTATTCCAGGAAAGAGGGAGAAAAAGTAATCCCAGTAAAGAAGAAACCAGTCTGAAGTGAATTCTCTGAAAGCAATAGTAAACAGTTCTCACCATTAGCAGACTCGTGAGAAAAGCGAATTTCCCTTTGTTCGGTTGCTTAGCTATTTTAATGACATTAAAAAATAAATGTAGATGGATTAAGAAATATTGAAAGAAAAAACAAATTAAAGTGTGCACTAGAATTATTTTCACATGAAAGAACAGCATAATGATTTAAATTAATTTAAAAAATTCTGGAGTTTTTCTTTTCGTAACCAATATTTTTTGTTTTAACTCAGTAGAGGTATTTTCTTCGATGACCGAAAAAAAAAAAAAAACCCATTGAACGAAAGCACACAGGGTAAAAGCCTATTGTGTGTGGGGGGAGGGAGGTCATATTACCCTCAGGAAAAATACTCACACAGATCAAAGCGCACATGGATAAAAACCACACAGCTTGACACATAAACTCAGCGCAGACTAGATCATACTTATAAAGGTTTTAATTTTGTTTTCTTTTTAACTTTTTGATGTTTGCCGATTAAACACGCGATAAGTTTTGGCTAAATACACAGATCATTTTATCGTCTTTTTAACGAGTATGTTGCCCATGGAAGGACGGGACCACAAGGAACAACTTATGTTACATCTATAAAAATTCCTTAGAATCTAGAGTCATTAATTTGCCGAAAAATGTGAAATGCCCTCGCCGGAAGACGAACTCCGGATTGCTAACTAGACATGCTTTCCAATTACATCGCAAAAGCACACGGTGAGGATGTAGAGACATTAGGTATTTTTTGAAGCAGGAGACATGAAAAATGAGCAATGCTCTCGCTTGGAATCGAACCACGGACCTCTCGAATACGCGTCGAGCGTGCTGCCACTGCAGCACGAAGGCATGCGAAGAAGGCGGGAGAAATACCTTATAAGGAGGGAGAAAAAACATATAGCTGCTTGCGTACGGATTCCTAATAGATTGAATTCACACAGAACCCACGATAGTTTAATAAAATTAATTTTTGGCAAAAGAAGTACTTTCTAGTTCTGGAAATTTCGACAAAAGGACTCGAACAGCTCTTCTCAATATCACAGAGCACAATCCAGTAGACTCAACTACTAAGAAGACTTACTACTAAGGACGTTAAACGTAAAGCAATGCAAAGCGCATCTAAAAGGAAAAGTTCTCAGGGATATCTCAGTACTCCGAATTCAGCTGTGAACTAACAACTGACGTAGATGCTCTCTCTGGTCCTATATAGTTTTCACCCGGCAAAAGAAAAATCTCTAGTACCTTCCATTTCTCGAAACTACTGGAAGGTGTATAGGGTTAAAGTTACATTTAAAAGTCGGGCACAGTAACATATAGAGATCAATTACAGTTATTCAATTACACTGTCAATTAGTTTTACAGGGTTTCACTGCCAGGAATGACTACAGACCTGGCTCGAGATAAGCCTTGAGTATGCCATCATCCCTGCAGATGCCATTTATTCATATTTGAAAACAAAGGTTACAAGGTCACATTGAGATGGCTTACACCATTTATATTATTCTTGTTGCATTTGTATGGCTTTTCATGAAAGGGGGGAGAGAAAAAGAAGAAGAAAAGACCTTTTTAATCTCTATATATATTTTCATTATTCCCAATGTGTCTGTTTCTGTACTAAATGTTTTCATTGCACATGTTAGGAACTCATTAAAGATGTCGGTTATACGGTACCTCTTCATACTTGTACGAGTACGCAGTACTGAATATGCTTTTAGACATATGAGCTACTGTATATTAACTTTTGGGCCCAACAATCACTATTCCGAGTAAAACAGGGTAAGGTGCTGGTCAAGGCTCCGCAGACAGTACAATAGTTTTAAAATCAATGTTCTGGATTCAGTTTACGCATAATAACTTATAGATACATTCAGGAGTACATACGACAATGCATACATACAGGCTGTTATACTGTAATATTGTTCTCTATACACTGCTCGACATTGAAAATGCAACACCTAGAAGGAGTGGTCGGAAAGTGATGAAATTTGGAAAAAAGACAGAGACAGCAAGCAGCAATAAGTGATCTTTATTTCAAAATGATAGTCAGAATACAAAGCGAGAACGGCGTCGGCTCAGTAGGATGTAGGACCACAGCGGACAGCGATGCATGAAGAAATACGTCTAGGCATAGAGTCAATAAGAGTGCTGATGGTGTCCTTTGGGATGGCTTTCCATTCCCTTTCAACCATTTGCAACAGTTCGTCTTCTGAACGAGGCAGGGCCAGAGTCTGCAAACGGCGTCCAATCACATCCCACACATATTCGATTGGTGACAGGTCAGGAGAGTACCGTGGCCAGAGAAGCATCTGTATACCTTGCAGAGCATGTTGGCAGATGCGAGTACTGTGTGGTCGAGCGTTATCTTGCTGAAAAATTGCATTAGGCAGCCCATGAAGGTAGAGGATTGCCATCGGCCGCAGTACATTATCCAAGTATCGTTGGGCCGTCACAGTGCCCTGAATACGAACTAAAGGTGACCTGGATCGTAAGCAACAGCGCCCCAAACCATTATGCCACGTCGTCTCGCGGTGGGGCGTTCCACAGTTACTGCCGGATTAGATCTGTCTCCACGTCGACGCCACACACGTATGCGGCGACTGTCACTGGATAAACAGAAGCGTGACTTATCTGAGAACACGACGTTTCGCCATTCTATCATCCACATCGCTCCAGTCCGGCACAATTCTAAACGTTGGGGTCTATGCTGTGGGGTCAATGGCAGTCTTCTTAACGGACGCCGTAAGTGCAGGCCACGTTCAACCAATCGACGGGAAATGGGTCTGGTCGACACAGGAACATCCGGGGTATCTTGCACATGCTGCAGAATCGCTGTACAAGTGATTTGCGAGACCGCCACAGCTTGTCAGCGGATGCGTCGATCCATGCGTGCTGACGTCACTCTGGCTGCACCTGCACCCGTCCTTCTTCCCACATTTCCTTGTTCCAACCATGCCCGCTATAGCCGATGCACCGTGCTCGCATCCTTGTGGGTATCAGCTGCGATTTGACGTAAGGACCAAACCGCCCTTCTCAGTCCGATCAGTATACTCCTCGTAAAATCGTCTGTCTGCTGGAAGTGCCTTCGTTGACCGCGGCCTGGCATTCTCTCCTATTACACCTATCCTCTGGGACAAAAGCCAACTTTCTTCGATAATTCGTCTGGCAGAAATAACGACAAGAACATTGCCCATTCTGCACGTTCTTTCCCTTATATCTTACTTCACGTGCGTCGGAAAGCTGCGCATTTCACATCATTCGCATAACTCAGTGAAGTGCGTCTACTCCAAAATTTGCATAAATTTCTGACTACTCCTTCTTGTGTTGCATTTTCAATTTCGAGCAGTGTATATACACTAGTGCAGTAATGCAAATACTTTCAATCCTTAGGTTGATATTTGCTACCTTACTAGTTAAAGTAATGCTATAATACATTAAAACGTACGTACTACATACCAACTTACATACTCACTGTAGTGCATAACTTGTTACGGAGAACACAGAAAATATATGAAGAAATATAGTCAAAACAGGTAATTCAGGGCTGCCTCTACCCGAGGCTGGGTGCATTACGAATAAAGATAAAAAAATCTTAATAAGCCAACACTTCTTTATTTTCATCATAACAGTCTTTTACGCTTCCGAGATCAGTTTTCAGTTCTGTCTACAGGAAAACATTCAAAATATTCAGCACGCAGGCTGACGTCATGAACAGCAGCGCATCGCGCCAGTTATTACTTCAGTTCATTTGACAACATCCTCCCCCTTGAGACACAGGTTGAGTCTCAAGCTCATAACAAACATTATTTGAAAGATAAAGTCTTTTTGGAGCTTTTACAAATCGTCCAGAGGAAAGATTCCTATGCAGCCAGTTTCTTATCAGAAATTATGTTTCTGATTGGCCTGTATCTCCAGAGGAAAGATGCGTTGTATTGTTCGTACAACTGTTCCCTGCCGGGTCTTAAGTTTAACCGTGAGAATCTTTCCATCACGTCCAGGGATCAATTCTGTAATTCGGGCTAAGGACCAAAATAAACGTTTTTTGTTATCATCCTCCATCAACACTATTTCTCCAACTACAGGTTCCCGAGATCGTTTTTCATTATGCTTTTGAACCAGTTGACTAAGGTATTCTTTTCTAAAGCGTTGTCGCAGATCATTTAATCTCTTATTAAGACGATGAATTTAATTCATCAAGATCTTCAACATTGGAATTCTTCTTCTCGATAAGAAACATGGCGCGTGTCAGAGGACAAATTCATGCGGATCTTCAGAAACATACGTTAAGGGTCTACAATTAATTATAGTTTCACAATCGCAAATAATAGTATAAAATTCTTCATATGATAATACTGATTTACCTAAAGTAAGTTTCAGCAATTCTTTTACTGTACGAACCAACCTCTCCCACCAGCCGCCTCACAAAGCTGCAGTAGGTGGAATAAATTTCTAGAATATCTTTTCAGTTCCCGTTTCCTTTAATACTTTAGCCCAATTTAGTTTTGATAAATCATTAGATGCACCCCGAAAATTTGTCCCGTTATCACTATAGATTATTCTAGGGCGTCCGCGCCTAGCAACAAATCATCGAAGCGCCAGAAGAAAAGCATCAGTAGAAAGAGAATTTGCAAGTTCAAGGTGAATGCCATGGTACGCAGTGCACGTGAACATCGCGATTCACACCTTTTCTCCACTTTTTAAAAACAGGGGTCCAGCCAAATAAATCCCTATGATTTCAAACGGCGCACAATCCGTAACTCGGTCTAGTGGCAGAGGTGTAGGTTCGCTTGACATAGCCTTAGTTTTAAATCTTTTACAAACGATACAGTTAAAGAGGATATTTTTAATGGCCCTTCTAGCTCTGCATTCACGGTCATCTCTATTTAGTATTCTCGTTTTAACTCTTAGAATACCATCATCATCAATGAGCGTTTCAATAAAATTATAAGATTTCTTATCAGTCAGATAATAATTTTGAACCAAACGAATTAAAATTTTCTCAGAATTTTCAATTTCATACTGTGAAAGTTCAATGTTTCTATTCTTTTCAGAACTATCTTTACAATTATTTACAAATCTAAATATTCATGCAAATATTCTAATCATTTTATCATAATTGGACACACTGATTCGATGACAAGGGGGTGCGTCTTTTGATAGATCAATATTCACTATTTTTATCTTTTTCCTCTCCAATTCTACTTCTTCATACAAACAGAGCGCTAGAACTGGACCCCCGCCCTGGGTCTTCCTTTCGGTGTGAGTGTGTCCAGACTCCAGAGACCCCTTCATCGGCGACGCAGACCCCACAGTCCCTGCTCGGCTTTATACGTTGCTCAGCAGGACAAGAAGATACAAAATGCAAATGAAGAACACTAGGACACCTTTGCCTCGGGGCACCACTTCCTCGGCTCCAGAAATTCGATTTGGTGCCTTGCCTCACTCCGTCAGTCCCCGTCGCTGAAACTATGAGGACCAAATCCCCGACAACTAGGTCGGTGATCTCCAATCTAGCTCCATCACAGATAGAGGAACAGACACGACAGTACCATTACGGTCCCTGCCAAGCCTGAACCAACCTGAGAATAAACTCGGGCTCTAGTCCTGTGAAGTCAACTTATATACCCCCGTGGTTGAGACTGCCTAAGTACAGATCCTACCCAGTACTTCTCAGGAATTCTCCTGAGTCAACCCCCGGGGGGGACTTCATACAAACAAATAATCTCACCAGTGGCCCAATTTTCAGGGCCTTCTCGCAACCACAAGAGGTCTTCCCACCATCTAGACTGAAGTATTTGCTTCGCAAAACATTCGAGCGGTAACAAGTCGGCAATATTCACTTTCCCTGTGACATGTCTCCATGAATGACCTCGCGTCAACTCTCGAATCTCTTTAACCCTATTTTCGACGAAAACAGACCAAATTCCTTGCTCTGTTATCCACTAAAGGGCAGTGGTGGAATCAGACCAGAGGGTAACTTTTAAGTCGGGCAAACTGAGAGCCTTGATAATTGAACTTGCAAGTCTAGAACCTATACAACAGGCCATTAATTCTAAGCGAGGAATGCTTAAAGGTATCAAAGGCGATACTCTAGACTTCGCCCGTACGAGATTTATTTTTACTTCAGAATTAAATATTGATCGAACAAAGATGCATATGCCCCCTTGCAAGCATCCACAAATATAAGTAGTTCAGATGTGTCATTAATAAACAAGTATCGAGGCAAAGTAACATCTTTCAAAACATTAAGTTTTTTAAACAGTTCAAAAATGTATTTACATCATTTGGAGACAATTCATCATCCCATGCAATTTTCACTTTCCACAATTTTTGCAACAGCAGTTTTGGAAGCAATGTAGTTGGCGTTAATAAACCAATAGGATCAAAAATTGTCTGCACAATTGCCAAAATTGTCCTCTTTGTGATTTTCATATCTCAGGTCAATGTATCTTATCTGTGCAGCACCTCAGCGTATCAATATCCAAATTCCAAATTACCCCCAAAACAGAAGTATCCCCTGAAGATTGTCAACATTTGTACCAGCCACATTGCTTTCAAAACCGCGCAAGTTAAAACATCCATTTGACATGATTATTTTGGAATGTTCGATAAAAGTGAACTGTTCATCAATACTAAAAACACTAGATAAACAATTATCCACATAAAATGACGATTTTAATTTTTGAGCAACTTCACTGTACTGACGTGAACAGTTTTCTAATAGATGCATTATAGATGCGTTCAACAAGCAGGGGCTCGAGGAAACTCCAAACACAACTCTGCAATGCTTATAAATTAATTGTCCTTCATTGCATGGGGGCAAAAATCTGAGAAAATCTGTATCTTTAGATGCGACGGATTAACATTAAGAAAGCCGTTTCAATATCGGCACTAATCGGATATATCCTAAAACGATCTATAATATCGGGTATTAATTCAATAAGATTCATTCCTTTACACAAACATTCGTTCAAAGAGAGTTTCCCTCTCTCAGAGGCAGAGGCGTCAAAAACGGGACGAATTTTCGTGGTTTCACTTCCTAATTTGATTACAGGCCTATGCGGCAAATAATGGCATTCCTTATTCAGTTCGCTTTCTGGTACGCGTTCAATAATTTTCAACATTTCCCATTCCTTGAACACATTTTGATAATACTCGGATTGGGCTTTCTAAGGAAATACAATTTTTCCTTGTACTTTAAAAATTACGAACTGCATTCCGCCTCTGGTGACATAGCCCTATTCGGAATTAATAATGAAGGAATGAATTCTATCCACAAAATTATAGCGCAAGACGATATCTTAATACCCGCAAGAACAGAGTTTTTACTTCCTGGATCCATAGCCGAAAATAGAAATTTCTGCAACGGCATCATAGAATATCCCAAGAACCGTAATAGCCGAAAGGAGTACTAGTATCCTCAGCACTCGTCGACCTGTCGAGGACAGTTATCCCAGTGAGAGTTTCCAATGTAACTGACAAGGCGAGAGTTGTTAAGAAAGGTGAAGTTGTTGAAGCATGTACTCTAGCGACGAGTATTAAACAAAAGAGTAACCCCTCAGGATCAGTATCTTCAGTAAGCATTACATCAGAGTTATTGCAGAAGGCACACTTAAATGATGAACAGAGAAATGCTGCCGAACGTGTCATTCAAGATCTTCAAGATGTTTTCCCGCGCATCCACCAATTAAGCAGAATCCAAGACGTCTGCCAATTGCTAAACAGGAAGATGTAGGAAAACTTCTAAAGGAAATGGAAGAGAGCGATATTATCGAACCTTCAGCAAGTCCATGGGCATCTTTTATCGTCCTCGTCAGAAAGAAAGACGGCTCAACAAAATTTTGCGTTGACTGTTGACGGTTGAATGAGGTTCCGAAGAAAGACAGCTAACCTCTTCCTAGAATTGACGACATTCTGGACACTCTTCCAGGAAGTAAATGGTTCTCGACTCTTGATTTAAAGAGTGGATATTGGCAAGTAGAGATACACTGTGATGATCAAAAAAAGATAGCATTTACTACGGGACAAGGACTTTGGCAGTTCAAGGTTATGCCGTTTGGACTGTGTAATGTGTCGGCAACATTCGAACGCCTCATGGAAATTGTTTTGAAAGATTTTTCCTAAGAAGCCTATCTGATACACCTGGATGACCTCCCAGGGGGGAGCGATTATATTGTAGTTTTGTTGACGCTTAAGTGCCGAAACTTTGAGCCAGATTGACGCATCTCAGAAGAACGTCGGGTGATGTCCAGTACCACTGAGATTAAACGTCGGCAATCTGGTGATCTATTTGCAAACAAATCGCTTTCTGGTGGAATAGACCTTGTCGTGGTCTGGGGGCTCCCTCGCAAGAGGGTCCAACTTATTCCACAGCCAAGTAGTGGTGATCGGTGAGAACCCCGGGGTACCGGTCACCGCGAAAAGCACCCACCGCACTTTTCGCACCCTTAACGGTGCCGGCGGTGGACCCTGAGTCGTTAAGCTCACAACCCCTACATGCCAAAACACGCAGTACAAGTACAAAGTGTTATGGCAAAAACGCGAACCACGGAGCAAACGAGACCGGGAGGTCCCGATGAACAGAGCTCATCGGCTCCACAAACAGAAGTGCGAAGAGAGCGAAAGAGACCAGCAGGTCCCGATGAACAGAATTCATCGGCTCTTCTCACAGTTGAGGTTTCAGATAGAGACATCAATCAAAGTCAAGAGCAGAACAGACCTCAAGGTCCCGATGAACAAATATCATCGGTAGCTCAAACAAAGGATGAGCACACAATAGAAAAAGTGCAAGAGGACGAGTCAGATAAGGACACTTATCCAGAATGCGCACGAGTGCTTACTTAACTTAGATGAACTATTGGCGAGTAACGACATACCTAAAAAGTAGCAAAAAGAATAAAAGCAGAGTTTGTCAATTTATTAACAATTATGACAACGATGAATTTAAAAATAGGAAAGTTAGAGGGTCAACTCGAGACCACTCAGCACATAGAGGACTATGTACGTGGAGTAATACAGGAAGAAAAACCCACCTACGCGAGTGTAGCAAAAAATAATAATCATAATAGGAACAGATCGCAGTCGAGAAACAGGTCGCAGACCCGTTCAAAAGAACCAGAACATGTGACACTTATATACCCAAAAAAGGACTTAACATCAGAAAAAGTGCGGGAAAAACTAGTAAAACATATCGACCCAGGAAAACTCAAAGTCGGAATAAAAGCGGTCAAAAGAATAAACAAGGGAGACGTTCTGATAGAAGTCACAAAGAAAGAGGACTTAGACATCCTAGAAGAGGACATAAGAGAAAACAAGAGACTATCTGAAACCATAGAAACTAAAAGACCGACACTAATAAAACCAAAAATAATAGTGTATAATGTTAATGAGGCCATAGAACAAGAGGAGTTAAAGGAAATAATAGAAACACAGAATCCAGAAATAGAAAATCCCGAAATCGAAGTCCTATTCCCAATGAGAGCTAAATACGGGAGACACTGGGTAATCTCAGCTGATCCCAACACGTTCAAAACAATCATAAAGAAAAGAAAACTAAACATCAAGTGGACAAGAAATAACGTAAGAGAATTCCTAACAATCACCCAATGCCATAAATGCTTAGGGTTTAACCACTCAGCAAAAAATTGCAAAGAAAACCCGAAATGTTCAGGATGCGGCTACACCAAAAAAGCCGCTTGTAAAGACAAATAAACAAAGTGCCTAAATTGCCATAAAATAAACGAGAAATACCATACAGGTCTGGATACAAACCACGACACAAGAGATAGGAAATGTGCTTGCTATGTAAGAGAATTAGAAAAACTAAAAAGGAGAATAAATTATGGACATTAAGTCAGTCATTCAATTAAATCTACAGCACTCCAGGGGTGCTACGATGAATTTATGAAACAAATTAGAAAGCGACAATACAATCAAGATAGCAAGTAATCAGGAACCATATTTTAAGAATGGGAAACTCTACGGCTTCCCCACAAAATATAGAAAATTTTGTAACAAAAAAATGCTAAAACGGCAATTATTCTAACGGACAGAGCCACACCAGCTCTGGCTATAATAAGTGATGAAGACATCACAGCAATAAAAATAGGAGGCACAACCCCCTTCATAATTGCCTCAGTATACTGTTCACCATCTCAAGAGATAGGAACAATTCTAGTTAAAATAGAAGATATGATTAAAAATCACACGACAATCCCGATCATAGTCTCAGGGGATTTTAACGCGAAACACTCCATTTGGGGTCCAAACTTCCCAGATCAGAGAGGACTTCAAGTCTGCGAGATTCTCGCCTCCAGCGATCTAGCATCAGTCAACAACCAAAACAGTATCCCAACATTCGCAGGCGCGAGAGGTACTTCATGGGTTGACCTAACACTCTTTAAGAAAGTAGGACCATTAACAATCGACAATTGGAAGGTCACAGATGAAGAAAATCTCACTGATCATAATACGATCACATTCGACATAGGACAACTAAACTATGACGAGAATAAAAGACACAAGAGACGCCTAAGGAATGTAAATTGGCTTAAATTCCGCCTTACACTCCAGGGCAATTACACAGCCCCATCCTCATACGAGGACACAGAAGATATAGATAAACACACAGAGGACACGACCAAGCTCCTTTTAGATACTTATCAGACCACGAGAAAGCCACTAAGAAATCCCACTCATGACTCAAAACCATGGTGTACACAAGAGCTCTCAATTATGCGGCAACGCACAAGAGCGCTTAGGAGAAGATTCCAGAGGTCGATACCAGAAGATAAAGCCAGATTCAGGATACAATATAAAAAAGGCCAAGCAGAATACAAACTCAGAATCTTTAAAGCAAAAAGGGACACATGGGATAAATTTTGGCAAAGCATCAACATCTCATCCCCCTTCGGGACATACTACGACATCGCGAAAGGAAAGAGCCTAGGTCCCCTGCAGCTACATGCCATCACGAAACCAGACGGTTCGGTCACAAACTCCATACAAGAAACAATCGAAGAAATCCTAAAGTTCCACTTCCCGCAGGACGACATGCAGAACGACTTCATGGAACACAGAGGTATCAGACTTAGGGCAGAAAATCTCCCAAATACGGCAGATGACCCCCCATTCACTAAAACGGAAATAAGAAGAATAATAGATCAAACCAAGCGCGGTAAAGTCCCAGGCCTAGACGAATTAAACATAGACTTCATAGAGGAACTAAGAATTGCAGACGAAGATAATCTCCGGAACTTATTCAATGCTTGCCTTGAAAAAGGCTATTTTCCGGACCAATGGAAGATAGCAGCACTCGTACTATTCCAAAAACAAGGAAAGGACCCCTCACAAGCTAATGCATACCGCCCCATATGCCTCTTGTCGGCATGGGGCAAAGTCCTAGACAAATTGCTAACGCAAAGACTCACTTACCACCTAGAGTCGAATAAAGCCCTAAATCCAGCCCAGTACGGCTTTACAAAAGGAAGAAGTACGATAGATGCGCTAAACAGCCTAATCACCCAAATCGAGGACAACAAAAGTAAAGGTAACCACACATGCGTCATATCACTTGACGTCTCATCGGCATTTAATCACTTGTGGTGGCCGGCTCTATTAGAACAACTAATAAAACTCCAGTGGCCAATAAATCTCTACAAATTAATCAAGAGTTACCTAAATAATAGAAGAGTAATATATCAGAGAGACGGAGTACATATCCAACATCACTATAACCAAGGGGCTCCGCAAGGATCCAATATAGGTCCCATCCTCTGGAATATCATCGCTAACACAGCATTGAACATAGACTTCCAGGACGATGTTAAAATACAGGCCTACGCAGATGAACTAATACTAATTATCAGCGGAGGCAACAGAACAATGATCGAGAAAAAGGCCCACAGGGCATTACAAAAGATTGAGACATAGAGCAAAACGTATAGGCTCCAATTCAGTAAAGACAAAACAAAAATGATAGTCTTCCCAAAAGGAAACAAATTAGTAAACAGCCCGCCACGAATTAAATGGCAAAACATCCCACTCAGGAGTCAGGATACACTTCAGTATCTCGGCTTCCTACTGGATAAAAAGCTAACATGGGTACCGCACTTAGCCGAAATAAGAAACAAAACCAACTCATTGATAAACCACCTAAACAGAATAATAGACCAGAAGTGGAACCTAAAGGGACGCTTAATAAAAGATTTGTACATAAGAGGGGTGGAACGTATGATCCTATATGGATGCCCCATTTGGATGACTAACACGGCCAGGGTCAATCAAAAACTTCTACAAATGCAAAGAGTCGCCCTACTTAAGATCACAAAAGCTTTTTCCACAACATCCACTGCAGCCCTACAAACCCTTGCAGGGGTTATTCTACTGGATCTCAAAGCCCAAGCAGAAAAGAAAGTCTTCCGACTAATTCACTATAATGAACCTGTTACAATAGACAACAACAACTTAATCCCAGAGGGATACGGAGAACAAAGATCATCGGTACACGCTTACCACCCAGCAGAAGTCACGGATTTTACCTGGTTCAAGCACACACCCAAGGGACAAGGCTTAGAACTATTTACCGATGGCTCAAAATACAATAACCAAGTAGGCGCAGCCTTCGTAGCTCTCAAAAACAATACAGAGATCCACGCAGAGTCGTATCGATTAAATGACACGGCCACGGTTTTTCAAGCGGAGTCGCAAGAGCTCAAAAGGGCACTCCTCTGGCTAGACCACCACAGCATCAACTCAGGGATCACAGAAGCGGACATCTTCACGGACAGTCAAAATGTCCTGCAGAGCCTAAACAAATACGCACACGTTCCACTACATATAGAGGCGCTAAGACACCTACTACGGACGTTCAACATCGCTAAGACTCAACTGGGTGAAATCACATATCTACATCGACGGCAACGAACGCGCGGACAACCTCGCGAAAACAGCTACCGCCCATCCCACAATAGAAGTAGAGACCCCCCTTTCCGAGGACACCATCAAACAAAGGATTCTCCAGTTCACCTTAGCCCAATGGCAGGACAGGTGGGAGCAAGCAGAAACCGGACGGCACACTTACTACATCTTCCCAAGAGTCTCCACAAGAGGCTGCACACAGACTTGTACCTGATGCAAGCCTTTACCAATCACGGCAGGTTCCCAGCCTACATAAACAGATTCCTACACCAGAATTCCCGATGCTCCTGCGGCGCCACCGGACAAGAGGCAGACGCACTCCACTACATCTTAGAGTGCCCACAGACATCTTCCCTAAGGAACAAACACTTCTCACCCAACTACAGGATCAGGGACAGAACGGACCTGTACACAGACTACTATTGTGTAAAAGGAATTCGCAATATTATAAAATATGTAAACCACACACCAGGAATGCGCCTATAGTCCATCTATGTTGGGCGCGCTAGCCCATGTAAATATTGTAAATAACGTATTGTGTAAATGTAATTGTAAATTGTATTTTGTATTATGTGTTAATAAAGGACGAATGTCCACGAGCTGTCGATTACTGGCATAACGACCAGAGTGAGTCGAACAGACCTGTAATACCTAAGGTGGAACAGGTAAAGGATAATTGCTAATACCTGGATGACATCATCATCGTTGGAAAGAGTTTCGAAGAACACCCAGAAAATATTAGAAAGGTACTTCAGAAACTAAAGGAAGCAATCTAAAGTTAAGTCCGGCTAAATACAAATTATTCAGACAGGAAGTGATTTACCTCGGACACGTCATCTCTGCTGAATGTTTGTTCCAGGGTTGTTGTTGTTGTCGACATTGTTCCAGGGTCGAAGAGAAATATGAGCTCCTGAGTCCGGTCGCACGACAAATTACAACATCCACATCGGTTGATCGAGACCCGCGGAGTTACAAGGAAGTCAAGAAAGACAAGCTGAAAGACGGCGACATTAAACCCATAACTGAATTGATAAAGTCTTCAAACAGAAAACCTACCTGGCATATCGATTTATAGTTCTACATCAAAACAATATTGGGCACTTTAGGACTCGCTCCAAATTCGAAACGGCGTTCTTCACGCCTGCACACTTTTTAATCAGCGGTCAAAGCATCTGACTCTTCCTACGTGTGCATATTTCCCGTTAAATTTCTATATACTTTTAACAATATCTATCTCCGTTACCATTAGCGACATCACATCGCAGCTCCTATGCTCATATATTTTTTATTTACCACCTTCATGTATGAAGGTAATTAATAATACTACCGGTGATTTTAAACTTAAGAGAAGCCGTGTTATATTATCCATTAGCGAGGAAGAAAAAAATTTGGAGAGTAAATTTAGGATTATTATATTAACAAATAGTATACGAAGTGATATAGTCTACAGTATACTTTATTATTATTTATTAATACTGATAATGCATTATTGTTCCAAATTTATCAATTCAACTTCCTAATTAACCAAACTAAATCAATTAAACTTATCCAAATTTTTGTACGTTACATTACATACTGTTCTACACAAAATTGGCTGATATTCTACGATACTGAATCTCAACTACAACGAACAATATTGATTAAAAAAAAAAAAACGGTATATCGCCTCCAACTTTACCGAGAAACCATTCTGCATTCCATTTTGCTCAAGTCTTTAGGCGTTTTTTAAACCAATCATAGTATAGAAAAGTTACGCAATTTATAGCGCACAGCGGCTCAAGTTCTAGGAATATTTACTTAATAGCGCGGTAATTCTACGAATATTTTTCCAGCATCGTTTCGCTGTGAACAATTCATTGACGTAGTCAGAGGTTTTGCTGCTCGGAGCGGTCTCTGAATTTGCCGCCCCACGATATACAAACAAATAACTAAAAAATTGTCAAAATGACATATAAAGAAATAAATTTACGTTCATTTTTGTAGAACAATTTTAATTCGAGCATTTTAAAATTATATTATTATCTTTTTTTCCTTCTCAAGACCTTCGATAACATCGTAGAAGTCTCCTTGATTCCAGTTTCTGCAATGTAGACAGAAAGAAAGAAAAATATCTTAAATGCTTAAGCATATATAGCTATTAAATACTTCTTAACTGCAAAATGCACATTTGTTGTTCTAAAATATTTTCTACACGATTTTTATCTAGAAAATTCTTCTCGCAACCAGCAGCTATAAAAATATGATGGAAATTTATTAGCAAATTAAACTTTATTGGAAAAAATTGACAATTAAAGCACAAACCCCTTCAAGACGTCTGCATTTTCTCACCACTATCTGCATCACTGTAAATGTTTGCTCAATCGCTACTCAAGATCATAGGCCCGTCCACACGAGTACGCTCGGGACGTAGTTGCCGCTATTTCCCCCCCCCTTCCTCCTCGCTGGCGTATATTCGTATTATGCAGACGTCAACCTGAGTTCGCTCGTGTTCACCTTTATCGGCCGCGACGTGAACGAACAGCAATAGCTAACCGAGTTCTTATCACGTGTCATAATGGGAAAAGACGTCTTGTTTACACTTGTCAATATGGCGTCGGAACCACATAGCGACGAGTTTTTGTTTTAAGAGATCGTAACTATCCCCAGCAATAAAATCATCAGCATTGTTTACAGCATCCTCAGTTCTCTGAAACCAAATATAGTGGTACAAATTTCAAATTCTCATTAAAGGAAAAAAAACTGTTTGCTTATAAAGCAATGATTCGGACAGTATATCCATATGCTTTACCTATATATAATACCCTAAGTAACAGGAACCTAAATAAATTACAATTTCTACGAAATCAAATTCTCTGTTTTATAAAATTCTTCGTAACTATTACAAATGTTCGTTATTTCATGTGCAACAACAGTCTGTATAAGTATTACGTGTATCAAATGCATCAAGAACTAGTTTCGACAAAATAACAACTTCTAAAATAAAGCAATTAACCGTGAAAGAGTATTCAATAAAATACAGCTACGAAATTTTCGAGGACAGTTGCAATCTGGGTCATACACCACTCATTTATTGAATATTAATTAAATAACCTTTGCAGCGATTTCTACTTATTTGGTTATTTTGCTACGCGCAAGTTTCACGGGCAGTTGAGTGGTTAGCGAGCTGGACTGAAAAGGCAAAGGTCATGAGTTCGAACCTTACTTGTAACCTCTGTAATAAGAGCCTTTTCCCACTGTATCGAATTTCAGGTTATCACCAGATTTTCTTATTTTGAAGCGTGCTTCTTATATTTAATCATGAATCATTTTATTCTTCTTATTTTATTAGTCCAAAGGGATGTAGTCCCGAAGGACTATTACTTTCGTTTGGGCGTTTTGCGTTGTTTCACAAAAATGTCCGATTCACTTTTCAATTTAGTGCTTATGTTTCTTTGTTGGTAATTGAAGTTGCACTGGGTTGGCTATTGGAATTTTTGGAATTGTACTATGTTGGTTATTGGGTCTGTACTGGATGGATTAATGGAATTGTATTGGGTTGACTATTGGAATTATATTGGGTTGACTATTGGAATTATATTGGGTTTAGTTTAATGTTTGTTTCGTTCGGCAAGTTATTATATTATTAAGCAAGATCCCTTTGGACGTAATCTAAAATCTGAATCCTTTCAGATTTTTTTTTATATTATTATTGTTTTCAATTTAGTTTAAAATTGTGCAGTGTATATAGAAACCATTAACCCATTATTATTTACATATTAATTTGGCAGCATCAAAGCCATCAATCAACATCCAACTGATAATAAATAGTCTGTTTTAAGGGCCGTCTGTTTTAAGCCTGCGAAGACATTTAATGTTAATAAGAAACAATGAAAAACATGGTTTCGTAAGACAAATAATGAATTTAATCACTGAATGTTTGTAATAAAGAATGTTATTACTAGAATTACCAGAAAATTCTAATATTACTTAAATTTTTCAATCAGAACATCTTGTATATTTAATCAAAAGAAAAATATTTAAAGAACTATAGGCACTTTTTCTAAGAAAACTGTTAATAGAATAAATGCAAATGAAAGCTGTTGTTCACATTTGATATTCACAGGGCATAAATATTTTAGCGGAGCTGTGTTTTACTTTAATTACATGCATATTAATGTTATAGGGAAATATTACTTAAAAAATTAATACAGAAATTGATGGGCTTTCTATTTGTAGAAATGAGCAATCATTTAGAATCACTAAAAATCAAAATATAATACTTTAATATTTTTATGTTTTTTACATAAAAGGGCATATTTACTTTTTAATTTTAAATTACTTCATTTTAATCTTTTGCTGTGAATGCAATTTTCTCTATACTCCATTAAATTTTAATTTGCAACAAATAAATTTTGTTGGATGAACATTTTTCTTCTAATTCATACGTGTAGCAATATATATAGAATATCAAATGATTTTAATTACCAAACTGGTCGTACTTCTTCCAAAATCCCATCCAGTCAATGTGCTACCATCATCCATACTACCTGTTACATCTCAACTCCGGACTATCAGCGCCCTTACATCTAAACTCTGGAATGAAAAAAAATACTTAAATAGAACTCTGATTTGCATTGAACTAGAACCAGAACAAGAACCAGAATGATTGTATGAAGGAAAGCATGTAATTTTCATGTAAACCTAATCTAATAATTATATATAAATATAATCTGTTTATATTATACAGAAGTGTCAGTCTTTCTGCAGAATTTTTATCAGCAAGCTCGGCTCCCGGGCGACAGAAAAGGTAAGAAATTTCTTTTTGCCTTTTAGAATTCTATTTGATGAATACAACATTTTTTGGCATCCCTGTACGGGACGGCTGAGCTAAGAATAAGAATTTAAAGTGTTTGAAAGTTCTAATGAATTGATTTAAACTCTGAGTAGTAAATTTGAAGATTTTAATTATTGTTCTTGAAGTATACAGCGGAAGAACAGTTTTTTTTTCTAAGTAAGAGTGAAGCATTTCTTTTTTCTTGAAACATATAATT
Source organism: Stegodyphus mimosarum (assembly GCA_000611955.2). Taxonomy (NCBI): domain Eukaryota; kingdom Metazoa; phylum Arthropoda; class Arachnida; order Araneae; family Eresidae; genus Stegodyphus; species Stegodyphus mimosarum. The sequence continues at coordinate 125,812 of KK115605.1, forward strand.
TGTGTGTGTTTAAGAAGAAAATGGCAGAAGAAAAAGCAGATAAATTAAAAAAGAAAAGAAGTATTTTAAGAACTGCCTTTACCACACTATTTAAGAAAGCCGAAAATGAGTTAGATAAATCAGAAGCTAGTGTTAATGAGATCGAAAAATTGTTAGAATAGCTCAATGCTAAAACCGAAACATTATATAATATCGATGCAGAAATTGAATCAGTTTTGAGTGCAGATGAATTCGAAAATGAATACGAAATTATAGAACAACATCGCGATAGATAAAAAGATAAGATAAACGTAAAACCATGGCAACATTATCTAAGGCATTTATGGATGAATATCTGTCCCTTGATCACATGAAAAAATTAGAGATGATAAGTGTTCTAATATAGAATATTATGTCCCCCACCATGCCATTTTTCGTCCTGAGATTGCTAAACTCCCCTCCGCGTCGTCTTTGATGCGTCTTCTAAATCAGGTAATGGGGTTTCGCTCAATTCTATATTGTTAAATGGAGGAACTGTACAACAAGAGTTATTTTCTATTGTGGCCCGATTTCGCACTCATAGGTATGCATTTAGTGCTGACATCAAGAAAAGATGGTCAAGAAAGATCGTCAGATACTAGTGGATGAAACTAATAGAGATTTACAACGGATATTGTGGAAGCCGAGTCTGTTTGTTTCCTTGGAGACATATATATTAAAGACAGTAACTTATGAAATATCATGTGCTCCATTTTTAGCAACTAGAACACTGCGAGCATTAGCGGAAGATGAACAAGGAAAATTTCATCAAGGCATCGAATGTAATAATTAACGACACATATGTTGATGACATTTTATCCGGAACTAATAACTTAGAAGAAGCAAAGAAGTTGCAAATTGAGTTAAAAAACCTCTTAGCTGCAGGAGCTATGGAGTTATATAAATGGGTTTCGAATCATCCATACTTGTTAAATGACAGCAAAACAGAGGAACACATATTCTCATCAGACCGACCTACACTTAAGACTCTTGGTGTATTATGGCTACTTTCGTCAGAATGTTTTAATTTTAAGGTACCTGAACAGTTGTCCAACAATTTTACAAAGCGTGAAGTTCCTTTTAACCATCATTCGACTCTTCGACCTATTGGGTCTTGTTGGTCTAGTTATTAACAAGGCCAAAATATTTCTTCAAGAAATGTGGAAGAATAAACTCAATTGGTACGATCCAATTCCAGCAAGTGAGTTAAAGGTTTGGTTAAAATTTATAAAGGAGCTACCAGAAATCAATAAAGTAGAAATTCCTAGATTCATTCTTATACCTGAAGCTATCATTATTGAGTTTCATGGATTGTTCGATGCAACCGAAAAAGCTTTCGGTGCGGTAATTTATATCACTTCAAAGGCTAGATATGTAGCTGTGAAAACAAGTCTACTATGCAGCAAATCAAGAGTTTGCTCAATTAAAGCTCTAACCATTCCGCGATTGGAACTGTCATCTGCGCTGCTCTTAGCCTGCCTTGTGGCAAAGGTGCTTGTAGTTCTTCAAATTCAGTTCAACCTCATTTATCTATGGAGTGATTCAACGATTGCATTAGGCTAGATCAAAGGCTAGATGCTTGCTTGCATTAGTCTCCTAAAAGATTAAAAACTCTTTGTGTCTAATCGGGTTAAGCTGATAAATTCCTCGTGCCCAATTTTGATTGGAGGTATGTTCCAACAACCGATAATCCTGCAGACATCATTTCCAGAGGTACCTCATCTACAGAACTGTTGAGCAATTCCTTATGGTGGAACGGCCCTCCTTAGGTAACTTTTGACCTTCGAGTGCCAGGTGCTTGTGCAACACCAGTGGATGAGAACTTTGAAAAGAATTAAAACCATCGAGCTTAATAATTTTATTAATTAATTCAAATTGTGACTTTATTGATAATTTTTTATCTTGAAGTAATAATTTCACTGAACTTTGTCGAATATTAAGTTTTAAGGACATTTTATTTTCAGGTTTATCCATAACATGAAACATCCCAGGAAGCCCAGAAAGGGTAAATTAAGTGAAGAAGAATTGAACCAAGCTTCAGATGCATTGGGATATGCAATGCAATGAATTTTGTGAAGAAACTTCTTGTTTAAAGAGGAATAAAGCTATTAAGAATAGTAAATTAAGTAATAGGAACACCTTTTTGGATGAGAATGAGATTCTTCGTGTAGGTGAACGTTTTTAAAATGCTGACTTTGACCAAAACAAAAAGCATCCCTAACCTTTGCTTTTTAGGCACAAACGTACTAAAATTATTATGGAAGACTTGTATAGAAGGTATTTACATATATCCTCAAACGTTATTACATTGCGTGAGGCAGGAATTTTGGCCAATAGGAGGAAGAAATTTAGTTCAAAATATTGTAAATGAATGTATAACGTGCTTTAAAAATAAACACAGATCCTGTGAGCAAACTTTGGGAAACTCGCCTGCACAGAGAGTTAACCCTAGTCCTCTATTTTATAACTGTGGAATCGACTTCTGTGGCCCATATTTGATTAAATACAAGGGTCAACGTACATTTCCAAAAATTTATGTCTCAATCTTTGTATGCTTTGCTACTAAGGCTATTCCTTTAGAGTTAGTAACAGATTTATCTACAGCCGCAATTAATGCAGCTCTAAAACGTTTCTTCGCAAGACGAGGAAAATCTTCTTGCTTATATTCAGATAATGTTCGTAACTTTGTTGGCGCAAATTCAGAAATAAAGGGTTGCATATTCTAATGAGCGTTTCCCATGAAAATTTAGCTAATTGTCTAGGTTCAGAAAATATTATTTGGAAGTTTATTCCAAGATCTCCAAATTTCGGTGGACTATGGGAATCTGGGGTGAAATCCTTTAAATACCATTTAAAACGAGCTGTAGGCTCAACCAGACTTAACGTTTGAAGAAGTTTTAACTATAACCACTCAAATAAAAGGCATATTAAATAGTACACACCTTGTAGCAATGGCAACAGATCCTAATGATTATTTAGTTTTCACACCTGGACATTTCTTAATAGGCCGTCCATTACTGTTTATTTCTGAGACCAATGTAACTGGCATTTCAGATAATTCTTTATCTAGATGGCAAAGAACAACCAAATTCACGCAATTAGTGTGAAAAAATTGGTCCCGTGATTATTTAAATCACTTACAGTTAAGAAATAAGTGGGAATTTTCAAAGGATAATGTTAGTCCAAACAATATGGTCTTACTGAAGGATACTAATTTACTACCATATAAATGGAAGCCGGGTCGTATACAAGAGGTAATAAAGAGATCAGACGTAAAGGTTCGAGTAGTTTTAGTAAAAACATCTGAAGGCTGTTGTAAAAGAGGTATCAGCCAGATTTGTTTGCTTCCAATGAATGATTTAATTTCCATTTTGCATTGATTGTAATAGCGCAATTCCATCTGTATATGTTTATTTTTATTTTTACATATTTGACTTTATTCACTTAATCTCCTTATTTGTTTAAAAAGTGTATTTCTTTGTCAGTTGTTATTATTACTAAAACATAGCCTCATTATTAAAATAAAAACATTTCTTTCCCTCATCCAGGATGCAGCACAATCCAGAAAACAAAAGGCAAAACTTACTGGGTAGTGTGATGATGAATCGAAGTCAATGCTGATGCATGGGAAATAAAAACTCGAAGATGTTGATTCATCTTATTATATTATATCTACTCTACAACATAATACAATTATACTAAAATATATACATCATAACAATTTCCGGGACATTTTACTGTCCCCTAAAGTTTTAAAACATCTCAATCCGTTGACGTCCCGAGGGTCTCTGCGGGGAAACCCCTTTTTTCCTACCTTGATGACAGCCAACGCCATCTGTACCTCGTACATCAAATGAAGAGGAGATTTATTTTTAATATTTGTAAGATAATACAGTTTCACAACACTCCCATCTTTTTGATTTTCAGAACAAAATCAAAAATCAAATAATGGTATCCTTAGTACAGAAATACACTTCTAGAGGGTACAGTTTACGCACAGGGCGAATCAGTATGCGATTTCTAGTTTTCACTTTTACAATTCTCACACGTCCATCTCTGCTTGTACAAAGTTCTTGGAGGCGAGCGATTGGCCAGTTCACTCTTTTAAGGTTCTCACCACCTATTAGCACGATGTCTCCAATTTTTAATTCACAGTCCTTTTGTCCATGCTTTTGTACATAACTGTCCAAGAAACCCCTTGCGAAAACGGCTTCGAAATTGTTCTCGAAGCTCCTGGCAGAAACGCTGGCGAGCCAAGAGTTTATTTCGATCTAAGGTATCCAAATCTGCTGTACCTGAAACCTTAATGTCCTGAATGGCGTTAATGATAGAAGATCCTCAGAGTCATTTGACACATAAGTAAGTGGTCAACAGTTTATTACGGCTTTCACATCACAGATGATGGTGCGTAACTCTTCGCAATTGACTGCAGCTTGTCCTAAGACTCTCACAATCAAATTCTTGGTTGTGAGGATTAGACGCTACCCCCATCCGTCCCACTAAGCAGCAGTGGACGGAATGAACTTCCAAGTGACGGGATGCAAAGTTTCCTGAGCAATTACCTTAATCCAGTCGACTTTTTTTCAGCAATGCAGACGTACCTACCAAATTTGTGCCATTGTCTGAGTAAACTATAGATGGCCGACTTCTTCTGACTATGAACCGACGAAACGCTTGAATGAAGCATTCGGTGCTTACGGATGTCACTAGCTTCAAATGTACGCATCGATACCCAGCGCATGTACACAGTACTACCCAGGCTTTGTTTTATTTTTGAGAATCAGAGGGCCACATAAATCTATGCCAGTAACTTCAAATGTGAAAGCATCTCGAACTCTGTCTAATGGTAATTGAATGAGTGCAGTAGCTGGAGGTTTAGCTGAAAATCATTTACAACGGACGCACTGTTTTACCACCGATCTAATTCGGCGTCTTGTACCAATGATTCAGAACTCTTCTCTAACAGTTAATGCTTGTACGCCGGCATGAGAATGCTTTAAGTGGTAATTTCTAATTAAACAGTCAACAATACAATGCTTAGAAGACAATAAAATCGGGTACCGGAATGCATAACAATCATCTCGTTCGGTGATTTTCGTTTTTACTCTTCTTAAGCCACTCTGATCTCGTACGGTTAAAAGACCATTGATGGAATCTCCAGTCTCTGGAAAACTCTCCCCCTGAACAAGTGAAAGAATTATGATTTTAGATTCCTGTATCTCAGAAGTAGACAAGAAAGGCTCTTTATTTACAATACTCTTTTGAAAATATTTGATAAATCTCTTTATCAAACCTAAAACTCTTAACATTTTCGAAAATTTAGAGAACTTCTCACACCACTTAACTTTATCCGCTTTTGTAGTTATACTAAGATTTATATTTAAATTTATACCTCTCCAGCGCTTTGAAAAAACTGAAGTTTCATTTGGTTTAACCTCTAATTTTGGCCAGCTATCTCTAGGGCCTTTGAGCCAAACAGGCCCTCTCCACCAATTTCATTCAGAAAACTGAAAAGGGGAAGAACCACAAGAAAGTACGTCAGCTGGGTTAGAATGACCCGGTACATATGACCACTGATTTGCTTTAGTGAAAGTGCAAATTTCATTCACGCGATTGCCCACAAAAGTCCCCCACGCATCATTTCTTTGAATCCAAAATATGGCCGTGGTGGAATCGGTCCAAAAATATTTTGGGATGTCATCTAATGTAAGAGTTTCTGTCACATATTTGGAAAGACGCACGCCCAAAAGACATGCCATAAGTTCTAGACAGGGAATAGTAAGTTCTTTTAAGGGTGCGACTCTTAGCCACTAAAAAACTGACTAATGTTTCTTCTTTAGTTTCACATCTCAAAAATATTGCTGTGGCATAAACATGCTGGCTAGCATCACAAAATAAATTTAATGTCAAGGAACTTCTCTCTCCAAAATCTATACGTCGCGGTATTCTTAACTTATTCAAAATTTGTAATTTATTATACCACCCCGAAAATTTACTTTTGATACTATCTGGTAATGGAGTATCCCAGTCTGCTTTTATCGCCTAAATTTCCTGTAGCAGTAACTTTGCAAGTAATAAAACAGGTGTCAAGAAACCCAAAGGATCAAACATTGTCTGCGTTAATGACAAAACCTCTATTTTAGACAAACTGTCCGAAACCAATACAGTCTTAATCTCAATATAAAGGTTATCTTCTTTTCTGTCCCAAAAAATCCCTAAAACTGGTACAGAATTCTCCATCGTGGACTCAGTGCACAAAGCGCCCACATACGTAAGTTCATTTTTGCTTCAGCTAATATTTCAGTAGAATATTTCACAAAATTCACAAGCTCCTTCTCGTTATCAATAGAAGTCACACAATTATCAATATAAAAGGATTTATTTAATTTCTGAGCAATAGAACTTTGTTCCTTTGGTACTTGTGCCAAATGAACCGAAATAACCGCCCCTAATAGAAAAGGGCTAGACTTTACTCCAAAAACTACCCTTGTATGACGGAAAACCTTCAGCACATTATCTTTCTTCCACCATAAAAATCTTAAAAATGTCCCTATCTTCTTTCCGTAATTCAATCTGTAAAAATGCACGCCGGATATCAGAGGTTATGCTAATGCATTTTTCTCTAAATCTTAACAAAATTGAAGGGATTTTTCCTATTAAATTTGGTCCTTTTGCTAAGTAATCATTAAATGCGTGCAAAACAGGTCTTATCTTAGTCGAGACACTAACTGGTTTAAATACTGGGTGATGCGGTAAATAGTGCCGCTTAGAATTCAGTTCATCGTCTGGTACTATTTCAATTACACCCTCCTCCATCCATTCATTAAAAATTCTATCATATTCCTCATACTTATGTAAAGACTTGAGTTTTCGGGTAACACTAAACAATCTTTTTGCTGCTACATGACGATTTGAGGGCAATTCTGCGTTATATACCAACCAAGGTAATCCGACACAATAACGACCATCTTTGTTTCTGGAAAGAGAGTTTAAAAATTGTTAGTGGGCAATTTCTTCCTCAGCAGCGTTAGTTGAATTCTGATGAGTATCTAATATTCCGATCGTTTCTAAGCTCCAAAGATCGGAGATTTTAAAGTCGTGGCCCACTGAACTTGCACACAAAATGGAAGCATCTTTATCTTTGTGATTAACAAATTCCTCCGATGCACGACAAATGTCCAACCAAGTTTCGTACAAACTGCTGTTAGTCCTCCTTTTAATTGTTTTACTGATCCCGTGAGAATTTTTCCATAAATATCACTACCGATAATCATTTCTATTTTTGGACAATCTGCTCCCAAATCCGACAAGCAAATGTTTCTTCGTTTTAATTCTTTTAATATCGGACCCTTGGGTACCCGAGGTATATCCCCACATATTATGTCTTGATCCAAAAATTCAAATTCTAGATCTGAATACTTACGCGGACTGGCTGAACATAATTTTCCCCGATATTTGTTATGCAACTTTGGTTCTGTTCTGGCACCTCCAAATAAAGTAAGAGCAATATTTTCTTTGGAGACTGAACGAAGGTTGCGTACTTAGTTTTGAATGATAAAAGAGCGGACTATATTTTGTTTATTAGAAATTTATTTCAGATGCGCAGGTTGCATAGGACAAAGGATAAAACTCCACTAGTTGCTGGAGCTTGAGCAGATACTTGGATGCTATTGATACATCCACACCGGTATACGGCGTGCCTAGTGATTAGTGGTGGTGCTACGATATACATCACGTAACATATACTTTTAGTGCTACCGATTGCAACAAAAAAGGGAATACACAACTAAGTGCTATAGCAATCCCATATACAAAATTTCAACGTTCTACGGCTAATCTTTTTTGAGAGTTGTGCGAGATATATACATACGTACGTGCATGTATGTACGTAAATACAAACGTCACAAAAAGTCCCCTTTGAATCCATTTTAAATCCATTTTAGAAAAAAAGGGTTCTTTATTCTCTCAATTCGTACAGATGTCACGCAAAAAAAAGCATTTAAATTGATTCGAGAGCGGTCAAATTGGATATTTTCATTGAAATATGATACCTGAAAATCTTCGCGATTACAATACTTTCTTTACTTCATACAACGAAGTAATAAAAATTGAATATTTTTTTTTTCTAATTTCTTACGATCCGTATTCTTTCTTTTAATTCGTGCTTTTACTCAACTATGTTACACACGTATTTACTTTTTTAAAGCACCCAAAGTAGCATCATGGGCTATCTGACAAAAAGTGTTATCCGAAGTATATTCCACACTAATAAATTCGGATAAACAATGTTCGGTAGTATTTGAATTCATTCACAGCGATTAGTCACTTCTGGCGGGGAACAAAAATTCGAGTTAGCTTAAAACTGTTTGCCTATGATTTTTTTTTTTATTATTGCAGTTATTACTATTATTTTCTAAAGGATTTACCTCACTTCCTTTAAAAAGCTATTTATTATGTATATAACTCATGCAGATTGCGCAATATTAACAAAAATGTCTGTTACAAATAATCATAACGTCTCAGGATGTGCTTTTACTTGCGCAACGCATTTCAATGCCTTTTTTCTGTATTTGAGTAAAAATTTTTCGTCTTGGTACGTTTCTTGATATATGACTTTTTTATTACTATTATTTACGAAGCAGGCAGTGTCTGTACTTTCAGCCATAGCTTTTCCCTGTGCGGAAAAATTAACTGTGCATCAAATTTAGCTAAACCCATAAATCGTGAAACCTCCCCAAAACTACCAATTATGATTCCACATAATTTTTGTTTTCAAGTACATGGTCACTTACGAAATAGCCTGTCCAATAGCGCTGTTTATTTTCCTTCTGCGAGCCATGTTCTTAAATCATTGTCCACGGCAAGAGGTTCCACTTCACTCTAGTACTTTAATTAAAGAAAATCTAATTACAGCAAAATCTGGATCATCTGAAATAACGCAGACAGAAATTTAACGCCAAGTAATTGAACGCGCAGATAAAGCGAAAGCTTATTTTGTGAAATTAAAAATTACAGATATAAGAATTCCAATAATTTGCATGATACGTAAAAGCTTTGTTGAAGGTGAGCGGTTGATGCGAAAGAGGGAAGGTAAAATGGGTTTAAGTTAAGAAAAGATAAGGACAAATTTAAAAAACGGTGAAATCTTCCTAAGACTAATAGAGAAATAGGTTAATATAATCATGCTTCAAGAAATGCGAATATGTGCGTTATCTTCAGAAATTATCTGTCACGTTTGATTTGCCTTCTCATTAGTTTTGCTCTTCAGTATCCTAGTGTTGCAGCCAAAAAATATGAGTATACGATTTTTTAAAATTGCTCTGAATTTGAGAAAAAAATTGTACGAAATGGAAATTGCATTTTGAGTACATATCTTACTTTTTGGATGCATCTCTGATGAAAAACGTTATATAAAAAAGTAATAATATAGTTTTTATGATAGTTCTTTTATTATAAAAATTATTATAGTTTTTTTTATATAACGTCTGTTGCGTGAAAAAGTACAACAGATGCAAGCAAACTGTTTTTAGCCACTTCTTTCTTTTTTATTAAATTGCAGATTGTGGATTTTTATGATTGATATGTAAACGATTATGCATTATCATCATCCTTACATATAGGGTAACTAATTGGAACCTGGTAACTAACTGGAATGCCAACGATGCATATTTTATGGGAATTTGCCAAACCTGCAGGGGCGAAATTGCCGATTGTAAACTGTTTACGCAATTCAACCGCAAACATCAATATAGAAAAAATATCGTCTTCTAAATTGTAGTAAATCTGTCATTCTAACCGTTGCCTCAGTAAGCACAGTGAAGTCTCTCAGTGCAACCACTTCTGAAAGTGAACTGTTTTTGGGGAATATGAATTATGTGGCTATTAAAAATTACCTTCTAAATCAACAACCTTCACAGAAAACCTAAATCGTCTGAAAGAACGATTGGTTGGCTCAGTCAGAGTTCACCATATAAACGAACAACATACCATAAATTCTAAGACGACCACTTACTATCCTTAATGCTCTTCTATAGAAGTAGCCGTCTTACAGTTCAGTAGCAATGTTTAAGTTCTTAGACATTTTAGTCCTTTTTCAGAAATGAAAGTATTCACTGTATGGTTTCAGTTCGTAAAATTTAGTTTTACGTTTTTGGGGTAACTTTTATCTATTTTTACTTCCTTGTATGAAATAAAAAGGAAGTATTGTAATCGCGAAAAATTTCGGGCATCATTATTTCAACGAAATATTTATTTTGATTGCTATCGAATGCAATTTAACGATGCTTTTGAGTGACATTCGTACGTAAGAACAGAATAAAGGAAACTTTTCCCCCCAAAAAATTATAAAACTGATTTAAAATAGATTCTGAAGAGATTTTTTCGTGGCGTCTGTGCGTACATATGTACGTATGTATGTATCTCGTAAAACTCAAAAACGAGTAGCCTCAAAAACTCGAAATTTTGCTATAATATGTACATGTGCACCTCCTATTTTGGTTACAATCGGCCGCACCAAAAGTATATAAATTTATATATATCCACTCTGTTAATCGGCTCCGTGAACTCAGTTTTTTTACCTTCTTGTACGAAATAAAAAGGAAGTATTGTAATCGCGAAAAATTTCGGGTACCATATTTCAAAGAAAATATCAATTTTGACCGCTATCGAATGCGATTTAACGATGTTCCTGAGTGACATCCGTGTGTAAGGACAGAATAAAGAACTCTTATCCCCCCAAATAATTATAAAACTGATTTAAATGGATTCTGAAGAGATTTTTTTCGTGGTGTCTGCGCGTACGTATGTATGTATGTATCTCGCATAACTCAAAAACGAGTAGCCTCAGAACGTTGAAATTTTGTGTATAGGGCTGCTATAACATGTAGATGTGAACCTCGCATTTTGGCTGCAATCGGCCGCACCAAAAGCATACAAATATATGTATATATATTCACTCTGTTATTCGGCTCAGTGAGCTCAGTTTCTTTATTCTTATAAGTTTGAAAATTATGCATTTTTGCTTTAAAAATGATTGAATTATGATGTTCTTATCTTTCGGTTAAGATTTTTATGCCCTTAGTTAACTTGCGTGCAATAATTGTGGAATTATCAACAATTTAAAAGTTTTTTTTAAGTGCGGCTAAGCCTAATTTTTGGTTATGATCGCGTCCATATTTGTTTATATTTGAAGCTTAGCAGAATAGTGGATTTGTTGCCAATCTAGAGAAACTAAGCTTCGCAACAACAAAGTAACATCTTCTTTTATTATTGCGAATTAAATTATGCTTGACTCATTCTGGAATTATCATTTAAGTTATTAGCTGGTTTTTGCGTACAAATTGTAATTTTAATTGTTTTAATTGTACTTCGTATTTCATGTTTTTCTATATCTTTCAATTTTTAATGAAAATATTTTGAAATTTTACGTATTTTTGCCTTACCGCGAGTGAGAAGTGAATTAATTAGTAGCGCATGCGTATTAGGTAAGCGGCGCTGAATTGTCTGCGAAAAACTGTTTCTTTTTTATTTGTTTAATTTCTTTTATACATCGTTTTAGATTTATTATAGTATTTGAATAGAACTTGTGGTAATTCTTCAGATGCTATAATTTTTGCTCACTCTGACTTATAAAATGGATGAGATGTAACGTTGTTAAGTGAACCTAGCGCCGAAGTGTTGCTATGGTAAATAAATATAGTGAACTTTAAAAATAGCATTTATTCTGTTGTGGTTTATGCGCTATCGACAAAGTAGATTTAGTTCAAAATTCGTTAACTGTTGATTCAGTATGTTTAAATGAAATGCAGGAAAATTGAGTAAAATTTAATATTCCGTACAAGGAAGTCATGTGGTGCCCACATCAGATTTCTTTATTCTTATATGTTGGTAAAATGTGCATTTTTTGTTTTAAAAATGATTGAATTATGTTGTTCTTATCTTCCAGTTAAGGTTTTATACTTTTACTAAATATGCATTCAAAATTTGCAGAATTATCAACAATTGAAAAGTTGTTTAAGTGAGGATAAACCTAATAATTTTTCTCATGGCACACATATTTGTTTACATTTGAAACTTAGGAGAATATTGAAGTTGTTGCCAATCTAGAGAAACTAAGCTTCGCAATAACAAAGATAACGCCTTCTTTTATTATTGCGAATTAAATCATGCTTAATCCATTCTGGAATTTATTCAGAAAATAAGTGTTTAAGATTTACTTCGGAACTTTTAGTATAGATATTTTGAGTTTTTATGCCTTCTCGCGAAGTGAATTAATTGAATGAGAAATACTGAATTATCTGTGAAACACTGTTTCTTCCTTTCTTTTCTTTTTTATTTATTTAGGTTCTTTTACAAATCGTTTGAGATTTATTATAGTATTTGAACAGAACATGTGGCAACGATCAAGTAATTCTCTAGATGATATACATAAGTTTTGTGCGTTCTGATGAGTTATAAAATGAATGAGATGTAACGCTCTTAAATGAAGCTAACGCCAGAGTGTCGCTGTGGTAAACAAATATAGTTAATTTTATAGAGTGCATTTATTCTATTGTGGTTTATGCGCTATCGATGAAGCAGATTTAATTCAATCCAATAAGTTTAAATGAAATGCAAAATGCGTATAATTTAATATTCCGTACAAGGAAGTCATGTGTTGTACACATCAGATTTTTTTTTATTGCATTTACGAAAGGAAATACAGTAATATAAAAATAAAAGAGCAATAATGTTTTATTTTTTATTGTTCATTTTTTGTGCTTTTATTATATGTTTTATACAACACGGAACAACATTCGGTGAGCGAATTCCATGCAAAATTTTTAAATGGCGCTTCATGCAGAAAAACGTTGGACAGCCCTGATATTGACTAAAAAGAGATTTAAAAAAGGGTTCTAAGCTTCTTTGTCCCAAAAAACAAAGAAAATTTAAACAAATACCAACTCGCACATTCCGCCTAATTGATTCCATTTACGTTCCAAAACACTTTTTGTTTCATTTTACATGTTTATATTTCATGTTTCCATGTTGGTAGCCTAAAGTTTAAATTAGTGTATATACTTCTAAATCACTGCACGTTTCATATTCAGTTAGGATTATGGCTGATTTTCTTCGGCATTTATAACAGAACATCGATCGTGTTTCCAGGTTCGAACATCAAGAGAAATAATATGCGATAGTTCAGTCTAACGAATTCGGTTTGGAAAATGTTTTTTCTGTCATGAAATCGTCGTTTACACATCAAGTTTCATGGAAATATCTAGAAGTGAAAAAAATCTTGTTCCGTCTTTAATTCTGATTAAAATAAATGGTTATTTTCTAAAATATGGTGTTCTAGACCTTGAAAATTCAACTGAAGGATTTAATACATCTTCATGTATCTGGGGAGATGTTTTTCTTTCACTTCCGTTTCGATGTCGAAGATTAGCAAAGATCATCCACGTTAATGTTTACAGAATAGAATGATTCCATATGTTAGCCGCCTACACAAAACATTATTCATTCAAAACCATGGTTTGATTTACCGCTCACCAGATATCATCGCTAGAATTAAATTGCGTTTCTGATTTGATTGATGTGCGGAACCGATGAGATGAATGAATTACAGTGCTTCTTCTTTTTTTTTTTTCTTCTAGAAAATGATACAGTGCTCTTCAATTAAAAAAGTTTATTTGCTGTTAAGAAAAATTAAAATCTATTTATTTGTAAGGGTTAGAAAATTAAATTTTCTGCTATTAATTTAAAAATACGCAATTTCATCAAGCAATGAATGGTGAATGAGTTTTATAACTATGAAATAAGTAATTCATTTATTATTTACTGCAGTTAAAATATATTATAATTGAAGTGGGAATTTATAATACTCTTTATTATATTGGATTTTTTAAAATGTACTGTTTTCATGAAAATGATATTAAATTGAAACTTTATGGTATTAGAAATTAGGTATTTTAGTCAGCGAAGTTATTAAATTTTAATCTTTATAATTTTGAACTGCTGTCAAAAATGTTAATTACTTTGAGATAAATGCGAAAACTGAAAGAGTTGTGAGCTTTAGTATAGAAACTGATCTAAAAATTGTGTTTTTGAGTATATATTCAGAAAATGTTTAACTTGTGTTATTAAATATTGTTATAATGCATATAAAATAATAATAACTAAGAAATTGAATAATTGGAATAAAATTTAATATGGATGATATAAGCGAAAAACCGCCCGGTGGCGCAGTCACTAGCACCTCGCGCAGCTGCACCACAGGTCCGGGGTTCGATTCCCGGGCTGGGCAAGGTTGACTCAACCTTCCATCCCTTAATTGGGTCGATAAAATGAAGTTCGTTTGGGGACTAAACACCGGCGGTCCCGCGATAAGCTGACCACTTGCTCAGGGCATATGCTGATGCATTCCGGTGCCCCCAAAGGTCAAGAAAGCAGAAAAAGGGCACTGCAGGCTGTGGCCTACTAGGTCTGTTGTGCCACTGAGTTTAAGTTTAGATGTAAGTGAAATTTGGAGAAAAACACAATTGGAAATTGTGATGACTGATTGTTATAATTAGGTAAATGAATGATGGTATGTGAAGAATAGAGTAAGTTGTAAGGGGTGCTGATTCAAAATCAAGGAGGATGATATGCTTGCATCTGAATAGTTGTTCCTTTTACTCTCTCATGCAAAAAAATTTGGAGGCTACAGTTTCTAAGAATGAATTTTTATAGACTTTTTACTTCCTTGTACGAAGTAAAAAGAAAGTATTGTAATCGCGAAGAATATCGAGTATCATATTTCAACGAAAATATCCATTTTGACCGCTATCGAATTCAATTTAACGATGTTTTTGCGTGACATCTGTACGTAAGGACAGAATAAAGGACTCTTTTTTCCCAAACAAATTATAAAACCGATTTAAAATGGATTCAGAAGAGGTTTTTTCCGTGGCACCTGTACGTACGTATGTATGCATGTATCTCGTATAACTCAAAAACTAATAGCCTTAGAACATTGAAATTTTGTATGTGGGACTACTATAAAATGTAGATGTGCACCTCCCTTTTTGGGTGCAATCGGTCGCACCAAACGTATATAACTATATGTATATATACATATATCCACTCTGTTACTCGACTCAGTGAGTTCAGTTCCTTTATTCTCATGTGTTTGTAAAATGTGCAATTTTTGCTTTAAAAAATGATTGAAATATGTTGTTCTTATCTTCAGGTTCAGGTTTTTATGCGTTTAGTTAACCTGCATGTTATAGTTGTAGAATTATCAACAATTTAACAGTTGTTTAAGTGCGGCTAAGCCTAATTTTTTTACCATAACAGCCATATTTGTTTACATTTGAAACTTAGCAGAATAGTGGATTTGTTGCCAATATAGAGGAACTAAGCTTCGCAACAACAAAGTAACGTCTTCTTTTATTATTGCAAATTAAATTACGCTTAATCCGTTCTTTAATTATCATTTCAGTTATTAAATTATCCCATATATTGACTCAGCATAGCGTCCCTGCTAAAAATGCCCCGTAGAAACACATAAAATTTTTTTACAGGGAATTCGCCTACGGGTACCCGTACAGTTCTGCGGGTACCCGTAGACCGAATACCCGTAAAAACCATTAGAAAAAAACCCGTGACTGTAGAGGTACCTGTAGGCCAAATCCCCGTACAAATCCTTAGAAGGAAACCCGTACAGCTGTACGGGCAAAGAATATGTACTGTTAAGAAGGAAAACTTCGCAGAAGCAGAAGTGGCTCCCTTCCAACGAAAAGGGAAACAACTGCGCATGCGTGAAATATCTGTCGCCAAAAAGCGCCAAAGCTCGAAGCTGAATGTCGAAGTTGGTTTGGACAGGTTCGACCGGTACGTTTAGCAAGAGTTTAAACAAAGAATAGGTTCTTTGTTTTCAAATAGCGATATGGACAATGGAAGTTCAACAGCCAGTGAAAGTGACACTTCACCTAATATTTCATCATGTTCGAGTTTAAATTATCGCCGCAAGTCAAAGAACGATTCATCTTAACCCGTGTTTCTCAATTTCCTATACACGTCGCGGAGGGGGAAAATGTCGGCTAGGTACCAAAGAACCGGCATATCACAGAGGGGAAATTCTCGCCAACAGATTCCGTCGCCAAATCCCTTGGCGAATGTTCCCTTTTCTTTGTAGCGGCGTTGCAGACAAAGTGGTTTACATTACGTCTATGGAGCCTTTCCTTCTTTTACATAGAGGTTCTTTGGTACGGGTACTCGTAGGCCAAATCCCCGTAAAAACCCATACAAGTGTACGGGTACCAGCAGGCCAAAGCCCCACAAAAATTCATACACAGAAACCTATAGAACATATGGGTACTATAAACAAAATCCCTGTAAAAACCCATAGCCAGAAACCAGAATTTTATGCATATCCATAGGCCAAATCTCCATTAAAAAATGGATATTCCATAGGTCTATTCCACATAAAAACAAGTAGACAAAAACTCAGCCCTATGCGGATATCCATAGGCCAAATCTCTGTAAGCTTTTACAGAGATTTGTACACAAATTACAGTACACAAAATTAGTATAGAGTATTTACCTCATACGTAAGGAAAGAATTTCAATTATTCTCAAAACTTTTAAAATTCCTCAGCCGTTCTCTTTTTTACAGCATTTCAACTAACGCTTACACTAGTATCTGAGCCGATCATTCATTCACATTTGTTCATATACTTCAAGAGCTCATTCTTCATTTATAACAGTTTCAACAACATCCATTTGCTATTCTGTTTGAGCAAGTGTATTCAGTCACATTAATAAAATCTAACTAATTTGCTGTCATATCTTGATCCCCTATCTGAATGAAAAATGCTGTGTTTGGAGAGAAAAAATTATTTTTACATGTTCATTTAAATGACAGAGCAGTTGGATGAATTTAAGCATTAAATAAGTTGAGTTAAACTCCTTAAATTATTTTCTGTGCAACATCGCTTTGTTATCAGAGAAAACTATTCAGTAATTGAATTTTTACGTAAAACTTTTGTGAACTACGCTTTCTTATTTGTGTTCTACAATACTGGAAAATATTTTAACCCCCTACGATATTTTCAAGTAGGTTTCTTTTTTTCCCTCTCATATCTACTCTCAAAAATACATCAGTAATAACACGCGAATAATAACAATAAAGGTACGCTTGTTAAAATAAAAATATCACCAACGTTTTGTAAAAAGAAAAAAAATAGTTGGTAACTCAATCTTCAAATAACGTTCCTGCCGTCTGCCTCTTCTTTATATGTGTTCTGCAAAACTTGGAGATTAACATTTAATTTCTGAGGATATCTAAAAGCAATCTCTTTATCTGTTCTCGCGCATACGCTTTTTAAAATGAGAAAAACCACCCACAATTTACATAAGATTTTCGGTAGTTTCCTTGCCTTCAGCGTTGGAAATTCTTCGTTTCTTTTTAAGGTGAATTAGTTTTCGTGCGCTTTTCCTAAATTAAATAATCCAATTTTCGTTTCTTTTAAATCATTGTAAACTTTGCTTTTGTAACACATGCTTCTGCTTGAATTTCCATTTGACTGAGAGAAATCCTGTTTTTAAAAAAAATTCTGATGGAGAGGGAAAAAATGATTAAATGTAAAACCCTCTTCATTCGAGAACTGCATTTTATCATTCATTTTGATAAAGAAGACAGAAGTTTTGGAATTTTTATTAATATTTTTTCTAATAAGGTTTCGAATTTTCGACTTTTTCTTCCGTTTGCTTTAAAGTAGACAAATCTTGATTTTATAATACCATGAAATTTAATTACATCGAATTTCTTTCTACTGTTCACCACACAGGTTTCTCAGTTGCAGACACATTTTTACTCTCTGGTTTTAATGTCTTTGGTTATTTATAAATTAAACGACTATAAAGAAAAAGGATTTGAAAAACATTTCGTTCTGTTGTTGAATGCTGAGGCCATGTATGTCGGGAGCTGAACAGCCGTTTACGAAAATTCATTTTTACAGAAGACACTAAATTAGTATCTTTTTAACTAACGAAAGAGATTCAAAAAGGATTTTTGCTTTTAAGGAAGTGGGTCCAAGAACGAAAATTATCATGCAGCATTTGTTTTACTCAATGACTGAAGAAAAATACGGTCTTAACTAGGTAGAACATGTAAGATTAGGGAAAGTTTGTTTGTTTGTTTACGAAAAACTGTTCTCAGAGGTGTGGAAGTCTAATCAGGCATGCATTCTGTCGTATTTCGAGCCTTTCGTATCAACTACAGTAGAAGACAAAAGTAATATTACTGTTGGCACTGGAGCAGAAAACGATAAGGTTTTGATTATTTTACCCCTCTTCAATTCACACCTCTTCGAAAAAATAAAGGATGAAGGTAATAAAACGTATATATTTAATAATAACAGTAATTTAATATAGTGACAGAAAAGAAAAGGATGACGCGGTTATCATTTTTATTCGAGTATAATTCTCCATAACATTAAAGAAACACTCAATATAAAACTAAAGTGGGGTAACGTTACATTACCTACAAGCGTATAATTCCCATATTCGAACCATTATAGTAGTTGGAAAGAGAGAATAGCAGGTTAAGCTTTTCTCCCAGCTGGGAAGCATAGGCAGCAACTTAGGGCGCCAGCTAAGCTGTTCTTGCAAACAACAGCCATGTAAAGTATATTTTTCTTTGAATTATTAATATGTTTCATTCATACGGAGCGCCAAAGGTACTGATATCTTAGGTTGGCAAAAATTCTGGAGCAGATTACATCTTAACTTCGCAGAAGCAGGAAGGCGAAGAAAGAAGATTTCAATGAATTTTTGCAAGCAAATACCAGGTTCTCACTTTTCTCAGTGGAGGTTGTTATCAGATTATGTCACAGGCTATAAATAATTTCATCCTTTTTACAGGACTGTAAATTTAAGGTCTCTTATATTAATACCGAGAATTTTCACAGGGTGAAAAAAACAGAAGTCAATAATAGTGAGGCAGTATTTAGAAATGCCTTCATCAGCTTAAGCATATTTTTAAAGAGTTAGACAATTACTGCCTGCGCATTAAGAGTTGGCTGAAGAATTTCCTAATCCAAAATGAGATAGAGGATCTAAATTAAATTCGTATCTTGTATATATATAATTTATAATAATATAATTTAATAATATAATTTCATTTAAAATTTTCAGAAAAAAAGAAAAAGATTTTTTTGGGGAGGAGGGCGAACAACATTAAAAGCGGGATAGTTTGCTATCGAATATTATTACGGAAATGATGATTATGAAATATCTTATGATCATTTTCGTGTTATTTCCAAATCCTAAAAATTTTACAATGTTAATCATTGTTTTCAGTCACGGAAATGTAATAATCACGAAATTTAAATTTACTACTGCAGATAAGATGAATGGTAAGAAGAGAAAGCATACCTCAGTTAAGAGATTAAAACTGTATGAATTTTAAATTTAGCGGTAGATGATTAACTAAGAGAGGGGAAGGAAATAGAAATCATGCTTGTGTTATTTAATGTACTACATAAGGACATGATATAAGAGCAAAGTATTTAACGCATTTCAACTCTCATCTTGTTGTTACTTTGAATATTATTACTCGAAAAAAAAAAGTGCTAGATTTGTTCAGGAGCGAATTTAAATTTACATAAAGTACTAGATTTACTACGAGTACCTTAGATGCTGAAAACTAATTCTTATTTCGGTTATAAATCATAAGAATTTAAATAAAAAAAAGGTGTGGAAGTCCTTCGTTAGCCGATTAGTCTGTTAATTTGCTAATGGATGAGACTGCTACATTGCAGTTGTACAGACATTAGGTTATTTCGAAGCAGGAGACATGAAAAACGAGCAACGCTCTCTCCGGGAATCGAACCACGGACCTCTCAGTTACGCGTACAGCGTGTTCACCACTACACCACGAAAGCATGCAATGAAGGGAGGAGAAATACTTTACATATTTCCCCTTTTTTAAAGGGCGACTGGGATTTTGGGGACCCAGTCGCCAAATCTATCCAGGTGGTGGAGAATCATCATCCAACACCTTTTTAGTTCGGGCGCCAGTGTAGAGCCATTAGGTTATTTAGAAGCAGTAGCCATGAAAAATGTGCAGTGCCCTCGCCGGGACTCGAACCACGGACTTCTCGAATAAGCCTCGAGCGTGCGACCACTACACGAAAGCATGCCAAGAAGGCGGGAGAAAAGAACTCCATCAGGTGAATTTATTAATTACCCCTGATAATATTTAATGATTACACAAAAATTTTAGCTGCACTAATTATCAGTTAATCCCTTCATTGCTAAAAAAAATTAAGCATCTAGTAGTCAATAACTGAAAAAAAAAAAAAAAACCATAATTTTAAATGAACCTCTAAAATTCATAAATATAAAACCTTTTAACGTATATAGCTAAAACCAGTATATTTTAAAATTTCATACGCTTAGCATTCTCAAACGAAGTTCAGAGTTTCCTTTTATACAAGCATCTGTTATACATAAATCAGAACATGGACACGGAGGAACATCTGCCTCATAATTCAAAATGTAGGAAAAGAAAGTGGGTGAAAAGCATGTTAAATTTTTTTTCTTGTTTCACTTCCCCGTATATCACAAGCATGATTTCTGTTTCCTCTCCCGCCCCTCTTACGGTTAGCTAACTTTCTATCCCCAACCCTATGTTCATAACGCTTTAATATCTTAATTGAAGCATGCTTTCTCTTCTTACCATTCGTCTTACCTGCAATTGTAAATTTAAATTTCCGTTATCAAGAAAGTGATTATCAGCTTCATTCTCTAATTTCATGATTTGGAAATAATATAAAAATAATCATGAAATATTTCGCGAAATTTTTATATAGTACAAATATTCCAATTGAAATTCATGTTTAGGGAGCCTTTTAATGAGTTTAAACAACTGCTACGCAGCGTTCATGTAATTAAGATTTCAGACGGATAAATTTTAAATATCGCATATTGGAAAGTTTAGGAAAGTTGAATTCTGAAATGTGCAAATCAAACTGCTTTAACAATGCAATGCTACTTATGGTAGATTTATTAAAACTAACCTAGTGTTACTGAAGGAAAAAATAGCTATGAAGAAATGGGCAGAGTATTGATAAAGACAGTAGAACTGAAATAATAAAGAAATAAACAACAATTCTTGATTTTTTGGAGTAAAATTTTTTAAGTGAAAAATACCGCAGAAGGACAGACATTTTCTTATTTAATGATATTGTTGTCCGTTATTTCGAAAGAGATGCATCAAGATTTTTACGACCTTCCCTTTCCGATCTTTAGAATGATTTTAAATCACCGCACAGCGCTTATTTTCTTCTCCTCATGTGAAATCGTGGCTCAAATCAGCATTATTTCTGCGCTTTCCACGCGATACAAGTAAACGAAAATGGAGTAAGAGTGACTCAAACGTCTTCCACTGTTGTTACCATAGGTACGAGGTAAGTTGGAAGGAAGCCATGAAATGCCTATATTAAAGTAACAAACTGCACTTAATACTGCATTGCACTTCCCTGAATCATCTACAGCCCAGTGCTGGCAAATCATGCAATGTTTCGCAAATTTGCTACTTTTGACAATCCTGCGCTTCTAAATTTATGTATTTGCGATTTTGCTACTCCATCTTTTCTTGTGTTCCTTTTTGCGACTTTGAACATTTATTAGTATATCATAAAACTCTTATATGTTAAAATAATGTATCTATTAACATTAATTTGTAATAAAAAAACATTTCTTAGGCTTAAATAGAAGCTGACATCTGGCAGTCGTAATACCACTGAGTAGGTGCAAAAGGTTTTCAGTGCTAATCGATGGTGTTTTGTGCTTGATTGATTGATTTTTTTAAGTTTTGGTAATATGTGAGTAGGCATGCAAAATTTATGTCTGATTATAGCTGTTGTGCTTAGTAAAACTGTGACTTATGAGTAACATGAAAAAAATTCAGCACCACTTTTCAAAATGCTTCGCTTAAAACAACATTTTTGAGAACTAAATAATGAACACGAATAAGACTAAAGCTTATTGCAAATTGTGCAAACGTGAACTGAGGACACACAAAGCTAATTTAATGAAGCACGGTATTTCTTTAAAGACAAAACAAAACTCTCAACAAATCCTGTCTTAGAGAAGCATAAAACCTGAATTTTGGAAAAGTGAAGAGCATAAATGAGTTTCAGTTGAAACTTTCTGTATTTATTGCTTACCATGCATTCATACGGTCCACCGACCATTCAAATAAAATTTTTTAGAAATGCCATCAAATTTGTCTGCACGGGATAAAATGCACAACATTGATAAGAAAGCCATTTCGCTTAAATTGCTCAAGAACAAATAATCAAAATTTATAAATTCTCATTTTCTTTCATATTGGATGAGTCTACGGATGACACTTGCAAGCATATATGCGTACGTTATTTTAATAGAAAACAAAACAAACGACACAATTTATAGCACTTGTTGAATCTGTAGAGACTATTGTTAATACATTTTATGTGGACGCACAATTTTTTCCGGAAAAATATGTCTTAATTTAAAGGATTTCTTTGCTCTTGTGATATTGATACAGCAACTAATCTGTGAAGTAAAATATTCACTTTTTACATTAATGAAGGAAGCTATCCCAAACTTGTTATCAATTAAATGCAACTGTCACTCTCTGCACTTGCTAGTTCACATGCATTGGAAGAATTAATACGAAAAGAAGAAAGAAAGGAAAGGAAAGAAGAAAGAAAAGAATCTTGAATGAATTTGGAATAATGGAATAAATGATGAAAAGGATTCACTCCAGCTGATTCCTCTCTCTACAACCAAATGGTTAGCAAGGAACAATTGTATCAAGAGTTCTTGATCAGACGGAATCTTTAAGACTTCATTTACAGATTGCTTCATCAATATGTGATATACTGTACTGTGATAAACACGTAGCTAGAGAGCTGCACAAATATATACACATCCTGCAAATAAGCTGTATTTGACATTCGTAGCGCCCATTTTATCAGAGCCAATTTATTTTTCCAAAATGACCATACTGATTAGTGTAAATTCCGCAGAGAACGTGAGGATTTTACACTTTCGATGCTCAGATGGATCATTTACACCGAACACATAAATCTCGCTTGCTGACATGACCAGTGCGTCTGTTTATTTACCAACACAAAATGTTGACCTTGGTTATTATTTTTTATCTCGTAGGCAAATGAAGTTAAAATTTTAACGGATCCCAAAATATTATTTATAAAACATGTCACAAATTCTTAAAACTGTATTAAAAAACTTCTCAACGCATTTTT
This sequence comes from Stegodyphus mimosarum, assembly GCA_000611955.2. Lineage (NCBI taxonomy): Eukaryota > Metazoa > Arthropoda > Arachnida > Araneae > Eresidae > Stegodyphus > Stegodyphus mimosarum. Next base: position 149,112 of record KK115605.1, read on the forward strand.
TCAAATTACGCGGCATTAAAAACTATGGAGAACTTTTCTTCCATTAGTGCCTAAATCACACTCGTCTGCTCTTTTCTGATCTCCCCTTGAATTTGCAAATCAATCTAGATTAGATATAATTGAAAGCCATTGGAGACTATTCAACATTGATTGAAATGATATTTTTCTTTCTGAAATTTCATGATGGATCATTGTTTCCGAGCTAAGCTTTTAAAATTAAAGATACTCTTGGCAGTCTTGTTTTAAATGCTTATAACTGCACTTCCTTTAAAACTTCACAGTTTGCCAATGATATTTATAAAAATAAATAAATAAATGAATATAAGAGAGAAGAAATTGAACAGGATGATGAAAAGCTCTTCAATTCAATTTTCATTTAAATAATTGTAAAATAAAAAATACGAACTTTTATATGATTTTCTTTCTTTCTACGCAACAGTAGATTAATAGCATTTACATAGCATCTATTTATTTAAAAAAAAAGAACAATTTTATAAGAATCAATTAAATAGATCAAACAAAATGGAATAATTCAATGTGCAAATTTATTTTTCAATGACGCTAGATAAGATATCTTCGCAGTACAATGGGATACGATTGCAATTGGACGGTACGTTGCATTGCTAGGGCGACTCGATGTATTGGGTGCGTTTGTTAAGGTTGTGCGACCTAGTGTTTTGCAAGTGTGAAAAGTAACTAGATCTACACTTAAGTCATTAGCTTTGGACTTCTCGCACAAGCGTGAGGATAACACACGGAAAGGGTGAAATAAACCGTTTTATTTATTACAAACTGTTTAACGAAGTCACGAGCTTACGCGCTTACAGAAAACACCGACTACTTGCAGTGAGAGCTCAAAAGTAAGTTTAAATTGAAAAGGTAAAGTTGTAGAGCAGGACTACGCAATTCAATTTAATAATCTAACAGGATGACTCAGAAACCTACACCAGCCATATACTAACTCTGGAAAGAACTAAATAGCAAACACGAGCTTCAACTAGCGAAACAATACTAGTATCAAACAATACTCGTATCTAAACTTTTCGCGTAACAGTTTAAATAACTCTCGTTCGCTTACTTCATCCTGGCGAGGAAATGAGAGGGCAAATAAGGCTTAAATTAAAATAACTGTTAGTAAAACTAAATAGAATCCTATAAGGTTCCTTCCTGCACATAAAACTAAAGCATATTTATTACAAATTTATAAGCTCTATTAACAATACATAACTACATCGAAGGCATATAAATAATTATTATAAGTAATGTCATTATGTGTGAGGATCTTGCTAGCGGCAAGTCTCTGTAGTTGAGAGTATAAGAGTATTCTCCATACTTCCCTTCTCTAAAACAGTTTGCAGACTGAATTTAATATTTCGGCTATGTCGTCTAGAGGATCAACAGGATCATTGGTCTGTTAGCTACCCTGAAATCGAGAAGCTTTATTGACAGACACAGTGCAGATCGCTAAAAATCACTCGAAGCTTTGGTGACAGACACAGTGCAGATCGCTAAAATCCCTTAGTCACTGGCCGTGAACTTGTAATGACAAGAGGAGCCATTAGTGAACGAATTATTGCTCCTCATGTCATCTTACACCTCGTAACATCTCAAACACTGCCTACGGTACCGCATGCAGGACTTTCTTATCTTTTTGTGGTTCGCCGCACAATAAATCCTTTTGAGGCAACCACTTCTGAAAATGGCCTGTAGTCATAATAATAAAAATTAACATCAACTCTATAAAAAATTTTATTTCCACAGAAAATAAAAATGATCTAGAAACATAAGTATTTACTTTGTTTGTTTTTTTATTTAAAATGCTATTTGATTAGTCTTAAACTGAAATATTTTTAATACTGGTACATACTGTCTAAGAACAGTATTAAAACTTTAAAACGTCTGTTAATTGGAATAAGGTAGCTCATTGCATCTGCAGAATTCAAAAGCATCATTCTTTACACTTTTTTCCTTATTAAAGTACTGTAAAAAATTCGATATTGAGTCGAAAAGGCAACTTTTAGTTATTTATTTAATATATAAGTTATCAATTTTTCCACTCTAAAAATTTGTGCGTAGGTAGGGGAAATTATATATATATTATAAAGATGATTTATCCAATTTCAAAAATTAATACTAAAAATATTGTTTAAAAAAACAGTGTGGCCTCGACTTGTTTGCCTTTTGTGTAAAGGACGACTTAAAAACTTTTCTTTGAACTCATTGTGTTATATTATTGATAGATAGAACAACTTTGTAAAAGCAGTAATGATAAAAAGTAAAATATTGCAAATTAGTGTAAAGCAGCCTTAATACTAATATTGTTGATTATATTGCTCTACAAATTTTAAATCGGTTTTTCTCCCAATTCTGCGGTGAAACGGAATCGATTGATAGCCTGCGTGACATATATTGGGTACACCAGCAGAGAAAGAAATGAAATTTAATACTGCTAAGAACTAAACACTCGACGTAATTTAAAAACCAGAGTTACGTCAAGTTTTCTAAATAATAACACAAAGAATTTTAGTTAAATTAGTCAAACAAGCTGAAAGAAAAATTCAGGGAAAAGTCTAAATAGTTAAAATACAGCAAGAAAACAAGTCTAAAAAATTAGTTCAAAAGCGCTAACGATCCAAACGAAAGAAAGCACTTTGTGATGGGCATTCTAAAAATTAAATTTAAAATAAAAACCTAATTTATCTGAGAATTAATTAAAACAAGAAATGGGTCTTTAAAATAAGAAAATTAGCGATATAGTTTTAGAGTATTCCTCAAAACTAAGCTACGTGAATAAAATGACTAAGAATTGAATTATAATCTATAACTTAACGAAACAAATGGAGACTGAATTTCTGAAGTCAAAGGCATGCGAACATATATACTTGTGAGCCATAAAAACTTGCAAGGTTTTAGTTTAAACTAACAAAGTTTTATGCTAATTTTCTCTTTCCTGTAAATTCTTATTTCAACTTCCCGTTAGAATGAGCGGGCGTTTCAGCTTTATGCTAATTTGAAGTGGAGCCAAGTTTGTATTTAAAGGTTAGCGAGGAACTTCTCAGTGTGATGCTTACTTGTCAGGAAAAATACATTAGGAGCACTTTGTTGCAAACTTCAGTGAGCCGGATACACCGCATCTTATGTAGTATCCCGGCGATAGTATTTCAGACTAGACTAGACTCAGTGTGAGAGAGCTTTTAGTCTCAGATCACTGCGGCTCTGTTCGACGTCCGTTTGAATTCCCTTTCCTTCCTTCGACTTCAGCAGATTTATTACTATTTTTTCATGGCAAGGAGTAATGAGCTAGGCTGTTGCAATTCTTGCATGGGTCAAGTTTAGTTTTACAGAATCGCGCTAAATGGAATTTTAAGAAACAGCGAAAACATCGATTATCTCTTTTTAATCTATTTTTTCTTTCCGCGACGCTTTTAAATTCACAAAATTCATGTTCTTTGCTATTACAAAATATGCAGTTTCTTTTTACATTTGTAGTATAACTAACAGTTGATATATTTCGATTAGTATTAAGCTTTTTATTTTCAAATTTTCTAAAATTACCTTTATATTCATTACCAAAATTATGATAAGTTTCCGTTTTGCTACTAAATAAATATGCCCTTTCTGTAGACCATATCTCTTTCTCTAGAAAGGTAAATAAAGCCTTAAAATTCCAATCACTATCTGGATATGTTCTATTGAATTCTAAAACAAGTTCTTTCGGGATTCTTTCTAACAAAATGGGAATCAATAAAGTGCTGAAAGAGTTTGCTTCAACTCATAACGAGTCTAAACTTCTAATTTGAGTATCAGCTTTATCAAACAACCTTCACAATCCAGTTAAATCATTCATACTTCTAATATTAGGAATTTTAAGTAACTCATTCAAATGTGTCTCTATAAGAGTATTCTTGTTACGAAATCTACCTTTTAATATGTCCAAAGCAGCATCATAATTTTCTTCTGTTAACGCGAAACCACTTAACAATTAGATGCCGTACCTCCTAAATATGACCTTAAATAATTAAATTTGTCTATCTTTGTAAGATTACAGTTATTATGAATAGCGCTTTCAACCTGGTTATAAAATTCTAGCCAAGAAGTAGGATCACCATAATATTTATTGATTATCAATTTAGGAAGCTTAACAGTTTTGGTTTCTTTAAAGGTTTGGTTTTCCAGTGTACCCTGAGCAGTTGCAGGGATAGAAAAGGATACGTTACTAATATTCATTTCACCTTTCATTAATCTATCAATTACATTGGTTACGTTTTGTTTCCAGAGGATAATTTTTTCTGAATATTCCTCTGACACAATAATTTCCTCTTCTGTATCATCAAAATTACAAAGAGTTTTCATCATTTAATCGTTTTATGTTTGTTTCCTTATCTATTATTTGGACTAGAAATTCTTTTAAAGTATCTACTTTATTCGTAACATCTATTTCGCCCAAATCTTCCTTAATAAAAGCTCCAACTTTCTTAATTAACTTAGTTAACGTAGACCTAACTGCACTACGCTCCTTTCTCAACTTAGGTAATTCCGACATTTTGCAACAATTCAAATTTCAAACAAAACATGAAAACAAATCCTACCTTCACTTCCTGCTAAATTTGACAAATTCCGAAACAAAGCTTTCAACTAAACCGCTAGAATTTACAGCTTCCAAGACCGACCCCGTCCTCACTGGCGGCTCCAAAAAATGCGAATACGCTCTTTCATAATTGCTCCACATTTTAAATAACACATTTATAAGGTATTTCTCCCACTTTCTTCGCCTGCTTTCGTGGTGTAATGGTCAGCACACTGAGCCGGTATTTCAGAGGTCCGCGGTTCGATCCCCGGCGAAGGCAGTGCATATTTTTCATGTCTCCTGCTTCCAAAAATCCTAATGACTCTACACTGGCGCCCGAACTAAAAGGGTTGTGGATGATGACTCTCCACACCCAGGATTTGGCGACTAGGTCCTCTAAAACCCTAGTCACCCTTTAAAAAGGGGAGTATATAAGGTTTATCTCCCACATTCTTAGCGTGCCTTCGTGGTGTAATGGTCAGCACACTGAGCCGGTGTTTCAGAGGTCCGTGGTTCAATTCCCGGCGAAGGAATTGCATATTTTTCATGTCTCCTGCTTCGTAAAAACCTAATGTCTCTACACTGGCGCCCGAACTAAAAAGGGTTGTGGATGATGACTCTCCACACCCAGGATTTGGCGACTAGGTCCCCTAAAAACCCTAGTCGCCCTTTAAAAAGGGGAGTATATAAGGTATTTCTCCCACTTTCTTCGCATGCCTTCGTGGTGTAATGGTCAGCACACTGAGCCGGTATTTCAGAGGTCCGCGGTTCGATCCCCGGCGAAAGCAGTGCATATTTTTCATGTCTCCTGCTACTAAATAAACCTAATGTCTCTACACATATAGCAAATATGCGTTACACAACTCATCACACTACATTCTCAAAACCCACGCCAACTCTTGTCCAAACTGAAACTTTTCTCCCACAGTTGAGGGGTGCTACTACGCCTTCTATAGGAAATCCCAACAATACACATATCATTCTCGCAAAATTCCATGTACACTTCTAATCGGTTTTCTTCAGATTCCTAAATCGAAAATCCAGTAGTCAACTGGCAGTCGATTTACCCAATAACAAGAAATCAATAAAATTTCATCCATACTCAAACGACTTTCAACAAAACATGTACCCTTCCTTGCTCTCCGTTTCACATTATGTCTATTTTCACTAGATTTGTTGCATCGCCATTCAAACTTATTTGTAATATCCTTCGTTTCACAAATGTCATTTAATTCCCACATGTTGGACATTCATGCTTATTTGCAATCAAACCTACACTCATTACACACACTATAATCAAACCTACACCATTCAAGCAGCTCTTTTGGATCCTCACATAAATGTAGCAAAAATTTTGAATTCGCTTTTGAAAAGGCCATGGGATTCAAATTATTTATCAGTGTTTTAGTAGTATTCAATAAAACAGTGCTTCGCGCAAGATACAAAATGGTGTGAAGAACTGCAGATATTGTTGCAAACTTCCCCCTTTTGGATTAAAGAATTGTTATTTGTACACAAGTGCTCTATCGTATACCTTATGGTCTCTGATTTGTCTGTAACAAAATAAACTGTAATTGTAACTGTGATTTTTCAATTTATTGCTGGAGTCTCAGTTAATAACATTTATAGCCTTACAAATTGTCACCAAAATCACCAAACTACCTGTTACCATATTCCGTAGATCAGCCACACTTTATTTCCTACTTCTTATTCTACAAAATGGCAGGGAAATAATGGAGAAAGAACATTGCCGTAGAAAATTGCAAGCTTATTCTTTCTAATTAGCCTGACAATGAAGTATGTAACAAGATTTTTTTAGGAAAACTGGCGCGTATTCAGATCTTACATGGGTAAAATTAAGAAAACACCGAAACAGCCAACCAACTCGCCCATATTCGAACTATCACTGTGCGGCAGTTACCACGACCACTACTGAGAGAGGGAGAGAGAGAAAGGAACTGTAGACTTAGTGAACTAAAGGATGCAAAGATTTTATGACATGATCTTACTCTTCGTAGTATTATATCATAGTTTCCTGTTCCTCCTATAATGTTTCTGTTCCTCCTATAAGTGTAATTTACGATCATCTTGTCCATTAGTTTTGAAGGTTCCAAATATTCTTTTTGACATTCCTTTTCTAGAAAGTGATGCTACGCTATGCATATATTATTGATATTTTCATATGCCGTGTATATATCACACCATTTTTGCTTTTTAATATTGTATTAGTTTTACGTGTTGTCTGGTAAAATAACAGATTTTTTGGAGATTTGGGGTAGATAAAACATTTACCCTATTAAGGTAATGACAAACTGCTTCTTCTCTTCACTCTATTTCGGTTTACAAAAGATTTTATATGAAAACTCTATTTTAGCATAGTGGTGGTAACTGTGTATTATTAATCAGTATTACCGCTGCCATTTCCCAACGTAAACTTTGTGCGTACTAAAGGGCAGAGAAAAGATTTTTAAGTTGCAGCATGTTTTAAAACATAGCTGTTTTCTCAGAGGAAGTTTGAGATATATATATATAATAAGATGACTTAAAAAAAGCTACAGCAGATTGACGATGGTTCTCTGCCTTATATCCTGGGGAGACTTTACTGTGTAGGTGGAATAGATGACATTCGAAGGAAAGACTTGTAAACAGACTTGGCCGAATTGAATATAACTTTTATTGGGGCATACGAACTAAGTATCAAAAATATATCCTTCATCACACATGATCATGGGCGCAATGCGCACCCCACAATTTTATATAAAGTACCACATTTTAGTTAATGGCATAGTTAGCGGCACGGCAAAGCAAACGGAGAGAAGTAGCATCTTGACTGCAGGGACAGCTGAAACTAAAAGTGCGCAATTATCCAATATGGAGGCTCGCAGTTCTTCATTAAGAGAAGATTTTGGTTTAGATTAGAAAGGTTTCAGTTTTCGAAATTTTGAATTCAGATTCCGAGTTAGCTTCATCAATAGTATGTTACGCAAGTTATGCAAGATGGATTGATCTAGAAATGACGCTATCTATAAAAGTTGTTATTACGATTTTTAGAATAAAGAGGGGAAATTAAGGTATTACTGCTAGTTTAAATTATAACTTTGATTTATATTATTTTTTATCTTACATATATATATCAAGGTAATTAATGTATCAGATTAAACATAATTTATTTTCCATTTTTTGTACTTTAATGTAGAGAGAGCTGGTCTTCGCTCTGATCATTCAATTGCTTTACCTTTGCTTTTCCTCTGATGTAGCCTCTACAGTTTCCAAGGTAATACAGAAAAATTTCTATCATAATACTCTTTTCAATCTATACCGAATCATGTAAATAGTTTCCTCTGCAGTCCATGAGCTTTCGCAATTTAAAAGCAAGCTCAGAAGACAAACAGCATTCTGGGTATTTTGGACATGGTTGGTGGCTAATTAATTGCTCCAGTTCGTTGTTTTTAAAGAACTCAGCTTAGCTTCAGAGATTTTTATCATAAATTGTCCTGTATTTAAACAATTACAATATTGCTACGAAGGATTTTGCTGGAACCTACTACTATCTGCTCTGGAAAATAACAGCCTTTTCCAGAATTGTCATAATTGTCTATTTTCAATAAAAGTCCTCACAGTACTTATTGATCACAGTAAAAATATGTCAGAAATTCAAAAGACAACGATAAAAGTTCAAGAAACTGCTTGTCTAATTCTTAGATATGCCATTTACGTTGTAAATATCCCAATCTGCAAGAATCGTCAAATAAATAGAATAAATAAACACATTCAGTATAGCAAGCATGCGAAGTTGCATTCACAGGTCAAAACCTAAGCAAACCAGCCTGGCACGGGCTTTCATTTTAGAAACTGAAAAATAATAATCATGCAGTGACATCAGTGTAAATACTGCTAATGTTAGCCCAATCATGAATTCTCGATTTACAAGGTAAAAATCCTGCATTCAAATTGTTTTTCGAGAAATACACATACAACTCGATACGAGGATTAAAGTATTCTGGAAAAAAGATGTCCAAATCTATTTTACGAGAACGTTTTTCAAAAAAATAAAAGAGGTAGTTTATTGAATATTGAATTATACTGATGTCTTCATTATTTCTTGTCTGATTGAAACCCCTTGTTGTAACTCCTCAAGAAAAGGAACATATATTCGTAAACTAAATATTTTATTTCTTACTAAGACACTTTTACAAACTTAGAAGGCTTACACAAGTTACCCACAAAACACTTTATCTAGATTATAGAACCCCTCATTGTCATGGATACATACAAAATAAAAACTGAATTCTAAAACCGATAACAATGAATATCAATATGCAACATCCTCCCACCTTTTATCTTGTACATCTAGATATTACAAGACAAAACTGATGTACTCCTTAAAAATAATAATTTAACACAGACATTTTAGTCAATGTTCATAAAGGTTCATAAATGTTCTTATAAATTCAGTCTTTTGGGTTTCTTTACCTGCCGTCCACTTTGAATATGTATTATTTCAAGATTTGAAACAATTCTATCACTGCGTCTGCGTTCAAGATTTGAAACAATTCTATCACTGCGAAACAATTCTATCACCAAGTCTGAAGGGAGCGATTTTGAATCATCACGATTGGGCAATGAATCTCCTCCTTTCCTTTTAGGGCGTAATCTGGGCCCTGAGCATCCAGCTTTGTCCTGAAGTGTTAAATCTGACGATGTAATCTCTAAGGGATATAACCGCTGAAGGGGACGGAAAATTTCTACGTTTGCCAATTTCAGTGGAGCTACTTGTTGTTTCCCATCTCGTCCTGTAAATAGTTTCATCACTCTAGATAAAGGCAAAATAATTCTTTTGGAGCTATCAGATTCCACTAGCACAACATCTCCTACTTGAATATTACCTCTTGCCTTGATGGTCGGATTCCTTCTAAAGTTAGACAGATATTCTTTTTGGAATCTTTTTCGAAAACAATCTCGAACGCTTTGCAAATATCGTATCCTTTTCTTCAAATGACTTCCATCAATTGTCTCAAAATCAAGAGTATCACAATTAGTAGAATTTGGAGTTTCGTGAAGGAAATGTACCGGTGTTAACAGTAATGGTGCCTCTGGATTCCCCGACAAATAAGTTAGGGCTCTCTTATTGACTGTATTCTCACAATAACATAAAACCGTTGACATTTCCTCGTAATTTAGACTAGATCTCCCAGGAATTCCTTTCAGTAGATCTTTCATGCTGCGTGTCATACGCTTCCACTATCCATCGTAAGATTACCACGTTAAAATTCCATTTTATTTACTTTAGTTCCATTATCAGTGTATCTTATACCGGTATATCTTTGTTACATTATCAGTATAGTGACCAAAACTTTGCCTCTTCTAGCCATGAATCTTCTCAAAGCCTGAATAAAAATTTCTGTGGCCAATGCAGTTATTAACACAGAGCAGGTGAATAGGACGACTCAGGCTTTCATCCTTCCCGAAAAACATTAGGACCGGCTAGATCTGCACCTGCTACTTGAAAAGAGGTCACTCAGTGACATCTTTCAGGTGGAAGTGGAGCTGTTTGTGTAACTATGGCCTCAGACGAATGTCTGCAACATGGAATGCAGCCAGATATAACTTCACGAATAATTCTCCACTGACGAGATATCCAAAACCTTTCTGTCAGCTGTGATAAGATTGTTTGTAATCCAGTATGACTTAATGACCTGTGCGTATACTCAATTAAACTTAGAACGCGATCAGTTATAACTACAGAACGTTTAAAATCATCAGTGCCGTCACCAAAGATGAGCCGAGTTTGCACTCTTAATAATCCCCCGTCTTCGTAGAACTTCCTTGATTTTTCGTATTTCTTCTTGTCTTCTACTGATCATTCCCTCTGAATCAACCTGATAAGTACAGTTTCGGCCTGGTTATAGATGGACCTTTCTACACTGGTTATAGACACAGAAACTTTTGTCTTCTCTTTCTTTAAGTAGTCACAAAATCTAATTATCCAAACAATCATGCGTAATAGGTCAGAATATTTCAAGAAATACAGCAATCTATAACTAAATTTCTCATTTTCTTGAATGTTTGAGGCACACAATACGGTTTTTTTCATGCTTGTAAAGCTTCTTCTGGAGAAACTATATTCGTTACAGGCTACGTAATTTCAGGTTTTCTTAGCCATGAAGGACCCTCCTACAATCTCATTTTCAGCAATTCACGCGAAGTGCAAGAGCGATATGGTAAATCTGCCGGATTAAGTTCACCAGGTAGATGTCTCCAGCAGCTGACATCAGTCAGTTCTTGAATTTCTTTTACTCTGTTACAACAAATTTATACCAGGACTACTTCTTGACTATCCACGCCATTACCATCACAGAATCTCTCCAAAAATACGTTGTTAGAGGTAAATTTATAGCTACCAAATAGACTTTTCTAATCGTGCTACAATGGCAGCTCCGAGAAGTTCCATTCTAGGTATAGTAGGCCGGTTCATCGGAGCTACTCGGGCTTTTGCAGATACTAAATGCAGGAATACTATAGCTTCCGTCTCACAACGTAAAAATGCACAACAAGCATATGCATTTGCAGATGCGTCAGAAAAGATATGCAGGGCAGCAGCTTCACCTTTTCCTGGTAACATCTGCAGGGGAATAGAAATAAGTTCAACAAGAGACAGAGGATTTGACCATTCCTTAAGGGAGTGGTTCCGGGAGTGGTTTTTCCCAACTAAGTTTCCTTTTCCAGGTTTCTTGTAACAAAAGCTTTGACAATAGCATAGCTGGACACGTAAAACCGATGGGATCGTACACGCTGTTGATTACAGAAAGTAAATTTCTTTTCGTAGCTCTTTCTTGTAATTTCACAAAAGTCTCGGAGAAAGCACAGCTGAATTCGTGAGAGGTAGTATTCCAATTAAGGCCAAGTACCTTTTGATTCCCATCTTGAATTACTGTATGAGACCAGCAACGCAAATTAAAACATCCTTCTTGCATTATATTTGTAGCTTGTTTCTGAAGTAGACGCAACTCCTGCTCTCTTACCTACACTTGTAACTAAATTCTAAACAGAAAAACCTGCTTTTAGGTTTTCTATGGTAAATTTCAACTCTTTCTGTTTCTTCTTTTGTTCAATTCTTCTAAACTTAAATGGCAGGCATCGAACACAGGGCGGATCTTTTTGGTCGTACTTGGTAATTTAATTACCAGTCTATGAGGTAAATAATAAACGCTATTCTTGATTGCAGATGGCTCTACTTCTTCTATTATGCCTTCTTTCTCCCACTGCATAAAAATCAATATATTTGTCCAAGATATCTTCTCTTCGTAACCGTTTAGTGATAGATTGCAGTCTTGTTTCAACTATGTCGTAGTTACCATGGACATGAGGATGCCCCACGATCCAGGGTAAAGCCACCTCATAACGATTGTCAAACAGTCAAAGTTTCCTTGAAATGCATCATTTTCTAACACCCTTTTGCTTTCCTGTTCAATTGGATCAACGGATGCCCAATACTTCCAACTCCCAGATCTCTTTCACCTCAGAGTTTTTTAGGTAGAGTGGAATGTTGTTAACTACTTTTCTTTTTTTCCCGAGACCTAGAGTGGTCCAGCCAAGTAAGGTTTCTATAGCTCAAATTTCCGATGATGATACCTGAATTTTGCCAGTTAAAATCCTCCCTAAAATATCCGGGCCAAGGAAAACTCGTATTGGTGGTGTATTATCTCTAGCGTCTGTAAGTGTTATTCTACGAGCTTTAAATTTCGAAATTAGAAAATTGTCTCGAATTCTACGTAGGGTGGTGCAAATTTTGGGCTGGTCCAAAAACGAAATTCTCGTGGAAAACCTTTCATCTAAACTCTTTACTGTAATATCGTACCTTCCGTGTTATAGCGCAGGAAGAGTTCCACCCCGAAGTAATCCTTGCGATAGCACATCTGTACTTATAGAAGAAAGTTTCAGTTCCTTTATTAAATTCTTTTCGATGTATGATCGATGTGAATCATCGTCCAACACAGCTATCGCTATAATTGGTTTCCTTTGTGGCAACTTTAATCACGACTGTCTTTAGATAGATTTCTCGTAAAGAGAATTCTCCTGTAAACAATGTAGGGCACTTGCTTGCTGTAGAATTTCTTTGAAAAGTGGATTCATTAGACTCTTTCTTCCAATCTGGACAAAGCAGCGTGTATCCACATATTACGCACCGAACGTTACCAGGTTTTTGCAGTGTGTCCTACCTTAAGACAAATTAAGCAATATCTTTTGCGTATAACTTGAAATTTCCTTTCATCTAGAGTCATCTTGGGAGCTTTCTTACAGTCTCTGCTTAAGCGTCGATGATTACAAAAAGTACATTTAGACTTTTCCTGCGTGGACGAAATAAGAGCTAAAGTAGAACGGATACTATTTCATGAAGCCTCAACTTCCTTTTTAACCTTATCTTGGTTTTCGAAAGCCGATCGAGCCAAATTTATCATTTCCTCGCCGTTAACTTCTTGCCTTAAAAATTTCGTTATCTTCAAGGGATCTTTGACAGTTTTCAGCAACCTCGTTGCTACCATTAAGAAGATTAGACACTTCGTATCTTTACCCAAGCTCTCAAAACATCTTCAGGAAGACAAGACTCTATAAGAGGAGACAAGAAATTTGCAGATTTTCTGCAGATCTTCCTAATGTTTTTAAAGCTCTTAAATGCTGTTTCATTTGATCGTATAAAGTAATTAAACCTGTACATTTTCTACAACTTACAGTATTTTTCATTACTATTTAGAGGTAATTCACGAACATGTACTAACAAATCTTCTCTGCTAGAGCTTTCTTTCAGTAATTCAATTGCTTTGGCATAATTCTGAGTCGTAGGGGTAAACTGTCTATTAAACTGGCAGCTCGAGACCAAGGAATAATCGCCTGAATCAAATATAGGAACTTATCTTCAGCCGACATTTCATCCTTCTCAGGTATTCTGGGAAATTGACTCCAAAACCCCAAAAAGGGTTTAATATCTCCACTAAATTTCTGAATTTCCAATTTTGGAAACCTATACTTTCGATTACATGGCAACTGAATTGACTTACCATCAGAATTTTTTTCAAAATTTGCAACTTTTAACTTAAAAGAAAAGTAGTCTTCTCTATAAGTTGACTCGACAGCCTGCCCGACGCGATAATTACTTAAATGGGCGAAAAGGCGTATCAGCAACTCCGCGTAATAGCAAGGAAGATTTGTAACGTGCGCTGGCTAGCGAAAACACGCTCTGAATAAACTCCAAGATTCACCAGTTTAAACACTCACTTCACTTAATTTTAAATTAGCATCCTGGAAAGAAGAAAGAATAACAAAAGAATCAGAAAGGATAACAAAAATTTGAATAATCGGTTAATTGAACTAAGGGAACCTTACAGACTTAATTTCCAAAACATACAAATCAGCGCATTAACCTGTATCACAGGTTCTTAAAATCCGGCAAATAAAGTTTACTTTCTAAAAAGTCATCATTTATGTTATTTATTATAGAATGCAATTATTACTTCTTTTAAAAATAAATACAACTGTTTTAGAATTGAAAAACACATTTTATCAATAACTCTTTTGCACATATTTGTGTACATTTTCAGGACCACTTCCTCAAATTTTTATGATAATTTTGCACCTTGTCCTTTTCTTATTGATGAGTTCCCGCGTATGACAGACATACTTCAAAATAATATTTGCTGATTTAAAAATCTTCATTTATGCTGTTTATTATAATATGTAATTATTACTTATTGTGAAGAATAAATAAATAAAAAAAGTAAATAAAACTGTTTTAAACTTCAATAAAGACGTTTCATCAGCAACTCTTTTTTCACAGATTTGTAAAAATTTTCAGCACCGTTTTTCCCTTTTTTGATGAAAATTTTGCACCTTTAAGCCCTTTTCTCCTTTCCTTACTGTTGAATTCCTGAGTACGGTTGTTACACTTCGAAATAATAGTATTTGCCGTCTTAAAAAAGAGTGTTTCAAAGTAATAAATGCGACAGTTTCTGCGAATGATGCAATTTACGAGTGCTCGCAATAAGGAATATACTAGATTTACGGTTCCAAAAAATATCCTCATTTTTTTAACTCTTATGGACGAACAGTATTTTCCCACCCTAGATTTTTTAACTGCTGATTGAAGTTGTTAGAACGGAGTTTTTACTTACAAACGGTAATGTTAACTACCAAATAAGATCTTCTAAAAATAAAAAGAGAGAGAAAAAAAAATAGTGAGAGGAAGAAAAATAAGTAAACAAATTTATCGTTCACCATAAGAAATAAGATAAGACGCCAAACTGGTTCCAAGAGTGATTCGTGCGCTATTCATTCGTCAGTTGCTTGTTTTCTTTTTTCCTTTTTATTCGCAGAAACGTACTATTTTATATCTTCGCTTTTAGACCATTTTCAAGCCTATCTTCAACTTCAGAAGAAGTTTTGGTTTTGAATATGAGCATAGATATTCCTAAGTTGACAACGTCAGATATAACATTATGTATTAGACATAAATTTGGGGAGTGGACTTTTCATGAGAATTGATGCGATTGCTTTTATACTGACCAGAGCTGGCATTTCAACCAAAATATACAGTTAACTCTCGACTATGCTTTTATTTTTCATTGTTCGGGAGCGCGCGCCATTTCACGTTTGAGAGACGATGGGATTGCAACTTTACGGTAGACAGTCGCCCACAGAGGCGCCATTTTGTCGATAGCGATAGATCGCTTACTGTCTCGGTGGTGTACTGGGATAGTTTTTAAAATGTTTCAACAACTTTCATTCTTATTAAAATGCAAATAGTCCAAATAATAGCGGTACGGTGAACTGTAATTGCATAGGAAGTAATATTGAATTTATTAGGAAGACTTTCTTTTTAAATTGCCTTTCTCACGAATTTCTTACGGTCGTTCTCTAGCACATTTCTTAGAATTGCCCAACTCAAGAATTTTTATAAATTTGGTATATTTTAATATCTAGCTAATAATTAAGATACATTTTAAATGTTTTTATGTTAATACAGTTAATCTCTTCGCGGTTATCCTTTCTTTCAGATGGAAATGATTGATATCTTTTAGAATATAAATCAACATTTATATTGAACGTCACATCCCTAAGGTCACCAGCTTCACAAAAGAGCAAAATCGTGTGCTACTGTTGGTGTTTATCATTCCTGTTCATGAAAACCGCTTCACGAAGACGACTACCTCTGAGAGGGGCCAGTACTTGTCAGAACGTAACTAGACATCGCTGTTGGATACCACATGTTTAAGGTGACTACTTCAACATAAAACTTGAGTTATCTCGAACCAAATGTAGCCGTCTTAGGCATGTTTTATTGGCTGAAATTAGGACAATTAAAGCAGTGAAATCTCCTTAAGAAGACTGCCTACTGTTCCAGATAATTTTGGCCTCTTGTAAAGATTATTATATTTGAAAGGCAATGTTTAAGATCGATCTTTATTTATATTCTAAGAAATAACGGTCACGTTCAGTGCGGTAGTCTCAGAAAGTAATCACCATGAAAAAGTGAGAACGCTATTTCGAAACCACAGCAGACTTGTAAATCATTATTATTATTCATATTATAAATTATTTTCATTTTTTATTAGTTATATTGGAAAACAGTAGAATGACGAATAACATAATTTTCTAATTATCATTCTTTAACAAAAAAATGTGGTTGTTTTAATATTATTCACGTGGATACACATCTAGAGATTTTTAAGAGTAGTATTCGATTCAAATTCTGACTTCGTTTAATATCCAATTTATTTCACTTCACAAACATAGAGAGATTAAAGAGGCTATTTACATACAGAGTTTAACATAATGATCTAATGATCCGTACATCACGAAGATGAATAACATTTAATAACTTACGTATCGTATCTTAAATGCTGCGAAGATAGAACGGGAATTCCCCGATCGCTTAATTCAAAAACAGACCTGGTTGCCAGATTCATAGATCGAAATTATGAAAAATTAAATATTAGCAAACAGGAAATAGTAAACTTCATAGGAGTGGCAACATCCTCCCACCTTTTGTATTGCAGGCAAATTTACCTTAAAGCAATACAAAACGAAATAATACACATATATAGCAGATATAAATTGTAATACATGAAATGAAGTTGAACTAAGAATTATAAACATGTGAAATGACATTAAAAAACAATAAATATATAAACTGGCATTATAGTTATTAAGTACTAGGGAAAAAAGTCAATAATAGTTCATAAGTCCATGCGTTTTACAGGTACTACTCGGCGACCACTTCGAGTTACCCTTATATTTTTAGGAACCTCGTTTTCACATGACTCTGTCTCTGGTGCAGTCTCGGTTTTCTGAGACATTTTTATGAAGTTGTCGGCAGAAGTAAGCTCCAAAGGGAAGATTCGTTGAAGGGGTCGTATGATTTCACCATTGGCTACTCGTAGTTTCGCAACACGTTCAATATTGTCTTTGCCAGGAAACAGTTCAATTACCTGTGCTAAAGGCCAATTTATCCTATTTGGGTTCTTTGACTCCACTAGGACAATTTCTCCTGGAGAAATCGTCTTTCTCCGTGAAGATGACTTTGGACTTCTTACCAATTCTCCTAGATATTCTTTATAGAAACGTTTTCGTAGATTTAGCCGTAAGTTATGAAGGTAACGTACACGTTTCAATAAATGCTGAGAGTCAATTAAGTCCAAATCAACAGTTTCTCGCTCGCCTAAATCTTGAATAAAGTGAGCAGGCGTAAGAGGTCTCAGTTCGTTAGGATCGTCTGACAAATATGTCAGTGGTCGTCCATTTATTGTGGCCTCACAGTCAGTGAGCAATGTCAACATTTCTTCATATGTGACACAGGATTTTCCTAAACACTTTCGAAGAAGTTCCTTGATACAACGAACCATTCTTTCCCAAAATCCACCGTACCATGGGGCAGACGGAGGGCTAAATATCCATTTGATTTTCACTAAAGCACATTCCCTTTGAATGAAATCCCACATCTTTGGCAGCTCAAAATTTTGGAGGTTTAACGTGACCATATTGACCACTTGTTTTTTCTTACCTAGTCCTAAAATTGTCCAACCTAATAAAGTTTCCACGGCTGAAATACCAGATGTAAGTACTTCAATTCTTCCTGTCAAAATGCTTCCAAGTACGTCAGCTCCTAGAAGAATTCTTATAGGTGGCGAATCTCTTCCGACATCTGTCAGTTTTATTCCTCGAGAAGCAAGTTCAACAAGTAATGTTTCATCACGTATTCTGGGTAACGTAGAGCAAATCTTCGGTTGATCGAGCAGAGACATTGAAGTAGAATACTTTCGATCTAAACTTTCAATGGTTACAACATATTTCGTATGCTCAGCAGCCGGAGTAATTCCTCCGCCAAACAGTCCTTGAGATAACATTTCCTTTCCGGAAGGGGAAAGATTTAATTCAGCAGCTAAGCTCTTCTCAATATAGGAACGATGTGATCCATCATCCATTAAGGCTCGTGCACAGATTTCCTTGCCTCTGTGCCGTAGTCTGATCATGATTGTTTTCAAATAAATTTCACGTTCTGAGGGAAGATTTGTCAACAGCGTCTTGGTAGATTTTTGCTTTTCTTCTGCGACTTTGTCCTTTGATGAAGAGTTAATATCTTTACCTAAATCTGGGCAAAGTAACGCGTAATGCCTCCGTCCACAAATCAAACATTTTACACTACTGTGACACCCTTTTGCCATATGACCAGGCTTAAGGCAAACAAGGCAGCATTTCCGTCGCATAACTTGGGACTTTCTGTCATCGTAATTTATTGTCGACAATTTTTGACAATCCTGACTTGGATGAGGACGGTCACAGAATATACAACTAATTTTTCTTCCAGATGTGTTCGAAATTAGAGTAGCAGCAGTAGGTTCATCTCGTTGAACTGGTTTTTGGAATTCCTTTCGTTTCGTACCACTTCCGAACGCATTTTCTGCTAAAACCCGATGCTCTTCACCCTCTACTTCATGACGTAAGAAAGACATCAAATTTTCCAGAATCTTCTCCTTTGCGAGGATTTGTTCTCCTTCCTCGACTTCTCTGTTGAGTCTATATCTGTCCCAAGCCTTTAGAATTTCAGTCGGAAGACATGATTCCACAACAGGATACAGCATTGCTGCGTAATTCGATGTTGTCACACCCAATGTCTCTAACGCTCGTAGATAGGAACCAAGTTTATCGTATAAATCAGCTAACTTGATGACTGATTTGTTATTTACTAATGCCAAAAGATCTCGAATGTAAACTTCAATCAATAAGTCCTTTCTGCCAAATCGGGACTTTAAATGTTCAATAACTTTCGCGTAGTTATCCTTAGAAGGTGGGTAACTTTCCGCTATATCGCGTGCTTTAGTTTTTGGTTTTAACGAAGAAAGCAGATACTGAAATTTATCTTCTTCTCTTAAATTTTCATCTTCATGAACTCGAGAAAACTGACCCCAAAATGCAACCCATGATCTAGGCATAAGATCATACTCCTTAAGACGTAATTTGGGAAGTTTTAAGTTATCAGATGCAACCTTATTAGAAATTACAGATTTACTTTCATTATATTGATTATAATTCTTCTCGTATATAACTCGTACTTCAGTAAATTTATCTCTGTAAGATTCCATTGCATCATACTCTTCATCCGTAAAACTAATTAATTTTTTAATTTCTTCATCTACTTTAAATAAACGCTCTGCTTTCTCAACAACTTTGCAAAACTGTACGTGAATGTCCTTATCAACATCAATTTTACGATGAATATCATTAAACGTATTCGCCGCTGTGGTAAAGAGACGGCGTAAATTAGTTCTTTCACCTCGTAACTTAGTTTCCAGTTTTGTTTGCTCAGCCTCAGTCTGTGTTTTTTCTGAAGTCATGTTTTACTTAGACGTATATCAAACGTATTTCTTAAACGTATATCACGTATTTCAAATGTAAACGTACTTCTTAAACGTATATAACGTATTTCGAATGTAAACGTACTTCTTAAACGTATATAACGTATTTCAAATGTAAACGTACTTCTTAAACGTATATAACTATTAGATGAACATAAAAAACTCTACATGAAACAAAACTTTTATAAATAACTCAGAAGCAATCAAAAGTTAAATAAATTCAGAAATTAACTTGTTTACCTTCATTAAAGTAACTTGAATTTAGCCACTTCTGATTTCTCAGTGCAGAGTACAGTCCTGTCGTTCGGACGCCACTTGTATTCGATTCAAATTCTGACTTCGTTTAATATCCAATTTATTTCACTTCACAAACACAGAGAGATTAAAGAGGCTATTTACATACAGAGTTTAACATAATGATCTAATGATCCGTACATCACGAAGATGAATAACATTTAATAACTTACGTATCGTATCTTAAATGCTGCGAAGATAGAACGGGAATTCCCCGATCGCTTAATTCAAAAACAGACCTGGTTGCCAGATTCATAGATCGAAATTATGAAAAATTAAATATTAGCAAACAGGAAATAGTAAACTTCATAGGAGTGGCAACAGTAATATTGTAATTAAAAGGTTTCTGTGAGAGTGATTATCTGAAAAGTGCTGCTCTTGTGAATGGACTTTGTCATTAGTCAGTGAAGCTCATGTAACCAGAAGTGAGCGAGTATTGATTACTGAATCAACATAACATTCAAATTCTCGATTCAAATTCTGACTTCGTTTAATATCCAATTTATTTCACTTCACAAACACAGATAGATTAAAGAGGCTATTTACATACAGAGTTTAACATAATGATCAAATGATCCGTACATCACGAACATAAATAACATTTAATAACTTACGTATCGTATCTTAAATGTTGCGAAGATAGAACGGGAATTCCCCGATCGCCTAATTCAAAACAGACCTGGTTGCCAGATTCATAGATCGAAATTATGAAAAATTAAATATTAGCAAACAGGAAATTAAACTTCATAGGAGTGGCAACATCCTCCCACCTTTTTTATTGCAGGTAAATTTACCTTAAAGCAATACAAAACGAAATAATACACATATATAGCAGATATAAATTGTAATACATGAAATGAAGTTGAACTAAGAATTATAAACATGTGAAATGACATTAAAAAACAATAAATATATAAACTGGCATTATAGTTATTAAGTACTAGGGAAAAAAGTCAATAATAGTTCATAAGTCCATGCGTTTTACAGGTACTACTCGGCGACCACTTCGAGTTACCCTTATATTTTTAGGAACCTCGTTTTCACATGACTCTGTCTCTGGTGCAGTCTCGGTTTTCTGAGACATTTTTATGAAGTTGTCGGCAGAAGTAAGCTCCAAAGGGAAGATTCGTTGAAGGGGTCGTATGATTTCACCATTGGCTACTCGTAGTTTCGCAACACGTTCAATATTGTCTTTGCCA
Organism: Stegodyphus mimosarum; assembly: GCA_000611955.2. NCBI lineage: Eukaryota > Metazoa > Arthropoda > Arachnida > Araneae > Eresidae > Stegodyphus > Stegodyphus mimosarum. Next base: position 170,078 of record KK115605.1, read on the forward strand.
GGAAACAGTTCAATTACCTGTGCTAAAGGCCAATTTATCCTATTTGGGTTCTTTGACTCCACTAGGACAATTTCTCCTGGAGAAATCGTCTTTCTCCGTGAAGATGACTTTGGACTTCTTACCAATTCTCCTAGATATTCTTTATAGAAACGTTTTCGTAGATTTAGCCGTAAGTTATGAAGGTAACGTACACGTTTCAATAAATGCTGAGAGTCAATTAAGTCCAAATCAACAGTTTCTCGCTCGCCTAAATCTTGAATAAAGTGAGCAGGCGTAAGAGGTCTCAGTTCGTTAGGATCGTCTGACAAATATGTCAGTGGTCGTCCATTTATTGTGGCCTCACAGTCAGTGAGCAATGTCAACATTTCTTCATATGTGACACAGGATTTTCCTAAACACTTTCGAAGAAGTTCCTTGATACAACGAACCATTCTTTCTCAAAAAGTAGAGTAAATTTATCATTATTTGGTCATCCAAGAACGTCGACTCAGATAGTTTTCTTGCTTCTTTCGCTTTTAATGTGCAGATAAATTCTACTCATCATTTAACTTTTTTAAATTGCATTTTATCCAACATACGCTAATAATGGGCCATTATCTTTATTTAATTTTTTGACAAACGACTTACAAGAATCGAAAGAATGAAGAAATTACGGTTTTATGAAAGTGGCTTATTTACATCAGATCTTGAAATTATATTTGTTCCGCCTCCTTGTACCAAACGAAATTAAAAAAAAAAAAAAAAAACATATATGTATATGCAGGAAAGTCTGTAAGAATTTTCTTAAAATTCGACATAATAGTGTTTTTTCTTCAATGCTAAAATTTTACACATATCCTTGTTTAACAATCAATCAGCTCTTCATTGTAAATAGTTTCATATTTTTAAGTTATGATGAAATAGGATTTTTAAATCAAAGAAGAATTTAAATTATATGAATTTTTACGTCATAATCCGAAGACCTTGAAAGAAGTAGACGTCATACTATAAGGTATTTTCTCCCTCCTTTCTGCATGCATTCGTGGTGTAACGTTAGCACAGTCGGCGCGTTCAAAAGGTTCCAAGTTTGAGTCCCGGTGAGGGCATTACTCATTTTTCACCTCTCCTGCTTCAGAATAACCTAATTTCTCTACGGTGGCGCCTGAACTAAAACGTAGTGGATGATGATTCTTCATCACCAGGATTTGGCGATTGAGTCCCCTAATCACCTGTCGCCCTTTAAATAGGGGAGTGTATTAGGTATTTTCTCCCTCCTTTCTGCATGCCTTCGTGGTGTAACGGTAGCACACTTGGCGCGTATTCCAGAGGTCCAGGTTCGAGTCCCGGCGAAGGCATTGCCCATTTTTCTTATCTCCTGCTATTAAGAAAGAAAAGAAAAAAAAAAACTAATGCCTCTACAATACGTGCTTTGTTGCCTGCGCTGATAAAAAAGAAAAAGAAAGATATGATTTCCTTGCATTCAGAGGCTTATAGTCTTTCTTAATTACTTTTTTTGCATTCTATGGACTAAAAAATATAAGATAAAATAGCTAAAAACGCTTCAAGTTCGATTGTTCTTTTCAAATGCCCAAAACAATATGAACAAGTTTTAAATTATCTTATCAATCTCGGTGATGTGTAAGTAAACATATACAGCATTAATAGAATTTCAAGAAACAATAAAAGAGGTTCTTCGTCACAGAAGGGACGTTTCACACGGCACACAATTTTATTTTTTCTGGATTCTTTGTTTATATTGACTTAGTAATTTTTATTACTTAAATAATAATTTACGCTTAACAATTACAACGAAATCGAAAATTAATAGAAATAAAAGTATTTATTTATTTATTTTACAAATGCCAAACATTAGCGCTTAAGCCATTAATTCACGGGCTCTCCAGTACTTTTTAACAATGTCCTCATACCGAGAAAGTGCAACACAATTATTTAAATGTCCAAAAATCATAGACTGATTGGAGTCACACAAAACACAGTTTAGGGAATCCACCACTCCAATTCTGTAAAGGTGGTCTCGCAAACAGTCATGTCCGGTCAGACATGTATTAGAGCTACCGCTGTCTTTCTCGGAAAACTGGAAATGAAAGTTATCTCTTCCCGCAGATTATCCATAGTACGTTGAATCATATCCCGTTTAAGAACTTTCTTAGGAGTCAGGTTAACAAACAATTTAATCGTATGAAACGAAAGCGCTCGATTAAGGCGTTGCCTTATGGAAGTTCCTTTCTTGGCCCAATGTATCAGATTTTTTGTTGCCTATAATTCCACAGTGGGCTGGAATCCGTTGGAAAGAAATTATGTGTGCCATTGCCTTAAGCAAAGGCCTACAGTCTAAGATGCTTTGGGAACTACTATTTTGAATATTCAGACGGTTTGATGTGCACTTCTGGAATCTGACAATATGACTGCCTTTAAAAAGCGTGGCTACACAATTTGCTAAGTCCAATTGGCAATTGTTGAATAGCCACAGCAATGGCTTCAATTTCCCCATCAAAGGCACTAATAAAAGGTCCTATTAGTAAGGAGAAACTAAAAAGCTCGCGATGGATACCTGCTCCAACTCCGCGCGCTCTCTCTAATATACAGCCGTCAGTGTAGACACACATCTACTCATTTTGAAGGTAGCGAACCCCAATAACTTCCACTGCAATACATCTTAATTGTGAATCTCTCGTTTCGTTTTTAACAACCCTTTGTATAAGATCGAGATTTGTATTCAAATGGACAAAGGAGGGACAATGGGAAGGGGTAAAATAAGATAATCTCCGCTCAATTTCAAAGCATCAGATTCTCTCTGAGCAACCTGAATAAAGCTAGTTTGAGTTGACTTAAATAAAAATATAAATCTAACAACACTATAATTTTTTTCCTTATCAAGTTATATAATATTTTTACTGGGCAGCTCTGGCCAACAGAAATTTTTTATATCGGCCGTCACTGAGTATCATTACAACAGTATCTCTAACTATCATTACACAGTCAGAGATGCTGTTGCAGTCTAGCTTAATTTATTCTGTAAAATTTAGAACGGCAAAATCATCCTCTTTCTTTAGAGGAACAAGTACTAAACGTGACGAATGATATATCTTTGTTGTAGTGTTTATGTAGCAAAATTAGTGTTTCTTTTGGATAGTGCCAAAATCTACAGTCTTTCATACTGATAACTCGTTTCCGGTGATCAAGAGACTACGTAGAAAACCCCCGCTATTCTGACAAGAGGTGGTTTTAGCTTTGAAATTGCTGGTTTGGTTTGATGTTTTTGATTATGGCAACGTACGCAAAGGTTATCTGCCTAATGGCAGTTATGCTTTTGTGGAGAGCTTTCTAAGGAAAAGTGGCTTTACTGCTCGGCCGCTGGCGAGTCCTGAAATTATCACTAGCGGTGAGGAAACTTTTTCAAGTTAAAACGTATCTACTATTTACATATGAGTAACTTGCCTTTATGAAATCTTATCGCACAGAATAGCACTTAAGTGCTGAAAGAGGCACACCTTCGTAATGGAGCTCATCCATAAAGGTGTCGGAACCTTTAAGCAGATCGATTTAGACCTTCAGCAGCCTTTTCACCAAGACATTCACCTTCACAAGAACGCACCAGAAGAAAAGTGCTTATGAAGATTAGTTTTTAAGTTGCAAAAAATACCTTCATAATGATGCGATCACCTTTATACTCGCTCACACTTATACAAGTCCGATTTTTGTTTGCATTGCGATTTAGGTTTGCAAAAAAAACTGGATTGCTTAAGGGCACTCTGGCATAAAGGTGTCCATACTCTTATAAAGATTACTTTTTTCAAATTAAAAAATTATCTTCATAAAGTCGCGCGCCTTTATGACGAGGCACCCTCATGAAGGTGTCTGTTTTTTTTTCGAATTTCAAATAGCCTGCCTTAGGATGCGTGCGAGCGCCTTTATAACGAGACCCCTTTGCGAAGGTTTACTAGCTTAGCAAATAGTGGCTGACTTCTGGAAAAACATTGGTATCTTTATGATGGGACACTGCTATGCAGAGTTGCAGAAGTCTTAGGACACAATTTGAAAAGAATACCCTTTTAGGCTGTCGAAAACTAAATTTAAAAGCTGATCTTTATAAGCTATGCTTCAAAAATGAATACAGCGTTCTAGTTTATTTCCATATACGTCGTTTCCACGTTTTTCAGTATTTTTGATACGTATTGGTAAAGAAAGGAAAAAGTTCCAGCTATGCAAATGAATAGAAACAGAGATGATTGTGACACCATTTAAAAAATCCTGAAAACTATCTGAAAAATTTATGACCGACCGCCATCTTCATGTTCACAAGTTGCTTGGAAGAAAAAGGGGCGTTTCAATGGCCATGCGATAAACACGGTGCATACGATTTGCATCTCGGTACATAACGATGATTACGTGTACATGCAATTTCTCAAATCCGGATTTGAGAAAGTAAGAAATTCGGAATTCCGGCTATATCCGGACCACAGGCATCCCCGTAAAAATGATAACGTAGAAATAACGTGTATAGGAATGGCTGCATTCAGTTTGCTTAAACGTAACATGACAATTTTGTTTTTAAATCTACCATCCATAGCTGTCCGATGATTTCATTTTCAGTCAAGTATGATGATCAATGCTATTAAGATAACAAAAATTATTTTTTTTTACTTTTCAAGGCATTTAAGAAAATCCGTATTACTTAAAAAGTTATTTTATGTATTTAATTAATCTTTCATTGTTTTAATAATTATTACTTATTGGTTAACTAATAAAAATCTATCATTATATTATTACTACAATTTCAATTCAATAATTTAAATTTTTTTGTTATTTCGTTTTTTAGCTAGTTGATTTGTTTTAACTAGTTTATTAGTTTTTTTAACTAGTTTATTAGTTTGTGTAGCAGTGTGACTAATATAATTAGGAAATCACATTTTACGAGAAACTGTTAATTTCATAATTCATGATTGTGAGAGCATATATGTATACGTTAACATTCTGCTTTTATAATGCTTAAGGAAACATAAAAAGATTGTTTTTCAAAAATAAAAAAGTGCAGCTCCTTTATTTTAATTGCTAAATATATATGAATAAAATATAAATTATAAAAAAAAGCATTTTTTAAAGCGACATAAATTAAGTATGGCACAAAAAAGGGGGGGGGGGAGAAAAAGCTTTAAAGAATAACTCGTAGCCTTATTTGGTTGCCTCAGAGGATGTAATCTTTTAATGGGAGCTTCTTTTTGACGAGCGACAACAAGTTCGAGTGAGAACATGAAAAGTCGGGTGCCCTGGAGGTTTGGTTGGACATTGCAGAGAGATTTTTCAGATAACCGAAATTGTTATTCTGTCGGCTTAATTTTTACTTTTATCTAAAAAAAAGTACGGTTACTCATACTGATGAGTGTAAAAGAAAAAGCTTTTTTTATTTTATTTATTTGTTTTTACCTATTTTCTTCTTAAAATTAATTGCAAGTCACATTTTTCCTTATTCCATGCTAAAACAGTTAAACATTGGAAACGAAATTTAATTTTTCGACCCTTTCGAAACACATTTCTAATTTCTTTTAATTTGAGATACGCTAGAGTCTATGTTCTTTTTTGCGTTTGTACATTCAGTTAAACCTCTGTTTAATGAAGTCGCAGAATCCCGCGGAAACTTCATTAAACGGAGGAATTCACAAAGTGGAGGTTATGATAAACTGGATTTAAAATGAGAATTTTTTTAAAAAATTTTAAATGAAATATAAACGCAAAATTGCAGACGTTAATGCATCCATTCCATCCAAGCTACGTATGAAAATTATATAAATTCATTTCGAAAAATAATCATTTACTTTGGTTTGTTTTGATCGTCAGGAACATCGTACGTCCTAATAAGTTTCACACATCTTTGAAATGTACGGGAAACGTCTTCGAATTGAAAACCGCATCGTAAAATATCAAACGCATTTAACGCATCTTCTTAGAAGATTTTGTTCATTCATTTTCATTAAGATTTACGTCTTCAATATATGGCTATCGCTTTCTAGCTGCAATTTCTTATGCTCTCTAATATGTCCGCTTCAGTAGAATTTCTGAGTTCTCAAAATCGTTGTTTGTAAAAAATAGACTTGTAATTGTTAACCGTTCTTTAATTGTGCTTAATTTTTCAACTGCAGCCACATGTTATTCTGTTCCTCATCTTGCCCTTCGTCGTCATTGATACTGCTATTATCAGTAGTGTCAATCTCGGTGATTTTTTAAGCAACATCAGTGACGTCGTAATTCTATACTTTTATACAAACTCAGATACACGGTTACGTAAATTTATTACACATAAAGGCTGATTACTTTTAACTCCCATTAGGGACTTATTCAAAATTCTTTTGCCATAATGTTTATTAACATTTTTTATCACCTCTTGATCTTGGCTGCAGTTTCAAAGTGGTATTTGGAAGAAATAAAAAAAAAAAGCTTAATATTTTTATACTTGTCTGTGATATCTTGAGGGTGAACAGTGTAATTATCTATCATTAGAGCAATTTTTCGTTTTTGTACAGCCATGTCTGTATCTAATTTTGTTAACTACTTTTCAAAAATATCTCAAGGTCATTCATGAATTTTTGTTAAAACATAATTTATTTCCAGTGATTTAATGCATCTAAAACATCTGGATTTTTACTCTTTCCTATAAGTAAAGGTTTCAATTTTTTATTTCGTTTAATATTTAAATAAAACATGCAGTACTTTTTCTCCATAATTTTGTTTTGCAAGCCTACAAAACATTTCTTTTTGAATGTTAATGTTCTTTGTAGTATACATTGATAAAATAAGCCGGTTTCATCGGCGTTGAAGATATCTTTTGACTTGTATATTTCCATATTTTTTTTAGTTTTTTATCTCTCCATGTGATATAGTCATCTTCATTAACATTTTTGCTTTCGTCATACACGATTTTTTGCAAAAACTGCATGTCTCTTTTTTAATTTCTCTAGCCGCCCGTTGCTCCCATGAAATTCACTTTGTCCTAAAGCTTTGACGCTGCATTTTTCAGTATCGATGGCCCCGATACAGGTAAATGTTTTTCTCTCACAGTGCACTGCCATTTTAAAGACGCTTTAAAACAACGTCTTCATAAACGCACATTTTCTTACATTTGACGCTTGGATCGGTGAAATCAAAGCTTGACGAAATCTTTCTTTTGACATTTTTATCATTCAGTGCATAAGTAACTTTAAAAAGGATTTGTAATATAAAACATCGCAGAGCAGAAATGAAATTACCATGTAGCTGTAGCTTAACTTAAACTGGTTTGCGAAAGAGGATTGGTTGGGAAATTTTCAATAGTAAGGTGAGTAAATGATTTAATTCAAGAACCTCTCTTCAAATCTGCACGTACGTAAGTATCAAAGCAAACGAATGGAAAGAAAAATCATCCGTTCAAAACCTTCGTTAAATGAAGTGTGTACTTCTTTACTTCGAATTTTTTTACGAAACGAAATTCACACGTCTAGCAGAATCTCGCGAAAAGCTTCGCTAAATAGAGGAATTCGCGAAATAGCGGGTTCGTTAAACAGAGGTTTCACTGTGAAGGTTTTAACTTTATTTGTTTGTTTTATTATTGAAAATCTGCAAGGTAAGTAAGAAACATTTCAGCATAATTCCATTACTTCTTTCCCTTTTTTTTTAGAAAAATTATTTAAGAGCAATCTGTAAGGGACAGCATTTTCATATTATGCATTTTAAATCAAGCTGTCTGTACAAATGAAGAACCTAAGAGTATAAAAAAATTATGAGCTGATGGTGTAAACGAATTTGAAATAAAATCGCATTAATATTACATTGAGTAGAACTTCAACTAAACAGATTTCAGTTATCTGGAATTCTTTTTATCTGGATCTATGTTAAAATCTATCTAATTAAAATTCAGACCGTTACAAGTATTTTGTTGGAGTACCTGTGTAACCGGTAGAAGTGACGTCACAAAAGATGGAATTCTGAAATCATCCTAGCTAAAGCATTCGAAACGTGTTCAATTCAGTTTAAATTAAATGAGTGTCAGATCAATCCATTTGCTGGATATCCTTAATTTTATTGTGCTTATTATAAAACATCATAACCTTATTAAATTTTTGAATAGTTATTTAACAGCTTTTCCTTTTGCTTGTCTTATTCTAGCCTTAGTAAAATGTTCATTTTGAAATTGTTTAACATTCATTTTTGTATTTCATGAGTTATGAAGATTTTTCGCAGATTTAATACTTCTGCTAGAAAGTGGTAAGAACTATGCTGATATTTATAGTTTATTCTTTAATTAACTATTCACAAAAACTTAACATTTTACTACATAAATCAAATGTTTGCATGTTTATATATTTCTTCCAAACAAATCTTTTCTAACTTTTGAAGCAGGAGTGATCTCAGAAGCCATTAGAAAGCTTAAGCAATTTCCAGGTTCTTATTCCTAGTTTTGTATATATTACTAAAATACTTATTTTTAAAATTTGTAAATCACAAGACATTTCCTATATTAAGAAAGAAAGCAAACTATCTTTAGGTGATTTTTGTACAGAAAAACACTTGGGGCTTATATTATTGCGTTTTCGTGGATTTGAAGTAATTGATGATAACACTTGAGGAAGAATCAAAACACAAGTTATTCGCCAGTATGCACTATTACACAGGACAGTTCCAAAGACACGTTTACACTCGTTGGAAAACTACGACAAACACCCTGAAACAATCAGCAACACAGCCATCAGGCATAAAGGTGAAGACAGCTTCACGGCAAAGCACTAAAGTATAGCTTCCGATTCGGTCGATCGCTTTCAAGCTAATCTCTGAAATCGAGACACTACTCTCTCCCAGGACGGGTAGGGTATACATAGCTTTAATCAGCCTTCGAGAATATTCTCGAGAAAAGCGAGCAATGAATCACATTGTTTGTAGCACAAAACATCTGAAAGCAAGTGTTTTGAATCTCATAACACATTCCCCTTTCTCATGCCTTAAATAATAGAAATGGCCGATTGCGCGACTGTTGGTTGTTATGACCGCACTGATCTGTGTAATAGTTAGAGTTGCTCGCCACGTGTCATTACCACGTTCGAATGCGGGGAAGGAACGGATAATAAGACTGGCAAATCGACAACCTTGTATTCGGCGTATATTTTGTAAAATCCCAATCGATTTCGAGGGTTCAACGGGTCCCCCTTTATTAGGAGCAAAAAATTCTGCAAAAGCGAGAAAGCGAATGTCGATCATATTTATACACACAGGCGACCAGCGGAGGGGCCGATAGCGCCAGCTATCGTCAGAAATAGTAACGAAAAATGAAGGGTTAAGTTAGTAGAATTTTGAAGGCATTAGGCAAGACTGGACTGGAATTGAAGTCATTGACTAAACAGGATAAATTTTTGTGAATGTAAAAAGCTTCAAGAAAATCCAATTCCCTAATAGAACCAGCTTTCTGTATAATTTTAGCAGAACCCAAATCAAACTTGTGATTGAATTTCCAACTATGATTAGCTATTGAAGATTTGTTAATTTGGCCTTTTCGGATGCAAGATTCGTGTTCTTTTATGCGAAACTTCAATGCTCTTTTCATTTGGCTAATATAACTTTAGCCGCACTGACACGATATGCTATAAATTCCCCATGAATTAAAATCAGAAATAGAATCTTTAAGTGCCGAATCTCGTATCTTGTTTATAGGCGAGTAAACAACTTGAAAATTAAACTTGTATAAAATCCGTGGAATATTGTAGCTGATAGAAGGATGAAACGGAAGCACAACAAGGTTATTAATCTTATTTCTGATGTCAGAATGTGTTTTTAGATGGCACGATGAGAACTTTCGAACAGCTTAGCTTTATCAGTGACTAGAGGAGAAAATCCTCGGTAAGGGCAACAGATCTTAAATAATTGAGTTCCTTAGCAAGAAGAGATTCTGAGGAACAAACTTTGAGAGCTCGAAATACATAATAATTAAAAGAAGCCATTTTTTGCTTAGCCGGGGGACATGACTTAGCATGGGGAGGTGAACAAACAGAAGGGTTTACTGTAAACAGTTGTGCTGAAATTAGATCCATTTCGGATTATAACCGAATTTTCCGTCCGAAAATATCTTACGTTTGAAAAGGTGAAATTAACAAATCTTCAATAGCTAATCATAGTTGAAAATTCAATCACAATTTTGATTTTGGTTTTGCTAAAATTATCCAGAAAGCTGGTTCTATTAGGGAATTGGATTTTGTTGAAGCTTTTCGCATTCACAAAAATTTATCCTGTTTAGTCAATGACTTCAATTCCAATCCAGTTTTGCCTAATGCCTTCAAAATTCTACTAACTTAACCCTTCATTTTCGTTACTATTTCTGCCGATAGATGGCACTATCGGCTCTTCCACTGGTCGCCTGTGGTTATAAATATGATCGACATTCGCTTTCTCGCTTTTGCAGAATTTTTTGCTCCTGATGAAGGGGGGGCCGTTTAGCCCTCGAAATCGATTGGGATTTTACAAATTCTTCGCCGAATACAAGTCTGTTGATTTGCCTGTCTTATTTTTCACGTGGGCATGTTTCTCTTGCGTCTTGAAGGTACGGATATTTGTAAGTGCAGAATGCCTCTGAGGCAGGGGGATACTTAATATATTGGTGAGCCAAAAGTCCTGTGGAGTGGTTTGATGGTAGAGCAAAATGGGTGGAATACCTATGAATACATCTTCTGTTGGGTATAAATTGGGATGAAGCTGCGCATTTAGTGTGGTGGGATAATTACGAGCAATGATAAAATTCTGGTGTCCTGCCCGTTTCTTCCTCTACCTGCTGCCTGTTGCGCGACAATTCGAAGCTTTCGGAGGATGATATTTGATCTGTTTAAATTTCTTTTGTTTTGAGTAATTTGATTATTTCTGTTGCATAGGTCAAGTATAAGATGTATGTTTTAATGCTTATTTAACATTTTGTACATAGTAATAAACAATTTAATTATAATGGTTAAAATATGTACTATTAAAAAGTTCTTCATAAATAACGAGAATAAAGAAAAACAAAATATTTTAGTTTAATTTCCAGGTCAGTACGGTCACTTCTGACCGCATGACGAAAATAAGATTTATCACAGAAATAGGACGCCTAAATATTTTTATCATACCGCTGAATGCTTTATTATTGCGCTGGAAATTTACAAAGTTACAACACAAGTGTTGTAACTTAAAAAGCACTTTTTAATCATCAAGTGCGTATCTGATGCCTCTTCAGAATATCATTCCTGTAAACAAGTATATTCCATGCATCTGTAGCCAATGAATTTTTTAATACTTTGTTTAAATTTGTTAATAATTTGTAATTTAACAATCATGTGTTTTGTAACATGCATTGTAGCTTTTTGCATAGTTTGTGATGCTGCTAACGGAAATTCTAAAATAATTTACTACAAGAGACTATAGCCCTTTTAAAATTATGTTCTGGGATCTGGGAAATTTTTGTGAGAGGAAAAAGTAAAATAGGCATAGAAATCAAGCATTTATGTAACAGTATTCTACGTTATGGCGGCTCGGCTTCAGTCAGTCATGATTTAATTTTTTCAGCGACAAATGATAAGATATACAACTCTATCGCTGATATCTAGTATATAGTAATGCTATATTCGCGGCGCAGAAATAAAAGAAATTTAATTCTATTGACAGAATGATAAACAGAGAAATAAACAACGAAAGCTTATAATTTAGAATATCAGTATTACATGAATGAATAAATTATTTGATTGCCTGTTAACACTTAGCCAACAGGTTTTCTGTAGAAAAAATAGACCGAGGAAACGACTAAGAAGTAACCGAGCGAAACTAATTAAAGAAAAACCTGCATTAATCCTAAATAGACATAAGGGAGGGGACACGGTTTTGGAAGTTCGAATAACGCAACCACGGCAAGATCATTTTTTGCCTTTCATCTTAAAGAGAGAAGTATTTTCTCCTCATCCTACGTGGAGAATTTTACTTGACTTAAGAAATGCACATAGTTTTAATATTTTGTGGGGTTTTCCTATTTAAATCTAAAGTTCTAACTTAGTACCCCACGAACACTGACAAGCGAATAATCGCTTAAGTGTGTGAACAGAACACGTAAGACTTAAAAAGGGTTTAAAACCCTTTATTTGTCAGTATATTTACAATCAGTTCCAACTTGGAACTTTACACAAAGCCGCCACTCGGGCTCGAACTTAAAATAATAATAATTTAAACTAAAACTATCTTAACTAAGTTATTTAAAAGTTATAGCCGAAGCTATCAGAATCTAACTAGTTGGCCCCTAAGTATTAGTTAAATCGGCGAAGCCAAGGTATGCCTAAGGCCTAAGGTATGGAAGCCTAAGGTATGGCCTAAGGTAAACAGAATTTTCTGATTCTGATGAAGGGGGACCCGTTTTGCATCGAAATCGATTGGATTTTACAAAATCTACGCCGAATACAAGGTTGTCGATTTGTCTGTTTTATTTTAAAACTATATTCCTCATTTTCAACTGTTTAAATATCCATTTCTTTTTTAATTAATTCTCATTTAATTTAGGTTCTATTTTAAAATTAATTTGCGCATATCCGTTCTTAGGAGATTCCTGACGTTCAGGTCGTTAGCGCTTTTGTATTAAATTTTTTGAGTTGGCAGTTAATTTGCTTAATTTATTTTATTTATTTATTTATTAATTTTTTTTTTGCTTAATTGTGAACATTTTAATTGAGGAATGTTTTTCAGTGAGTTTTACGTTCTGCATACTGGGCTTACTTCAGATTCTAGTAATTACTTAAGAAAGCCTTGTTCTTTCACCTGTTAAATTTATTTGTGTTGTTATTTAGAAAAATGCCGTTGCTTTGATTTTTGAGTCATTTCCATTGCTTAGTATAATATTATAATGAGGAGAATGAATTTCATTTCTTCCTTTGTTTGAACCCAAGCTGCAAGCTCTTTTGTTCGATTCATCACCATCATAGAACTGGAAGGGTGAACTGACTTAAAAACAAAACGCACGGGGGACGAAGGTGGAACGTGAGGGTCTCGAAGCAGTTTTCTTCTTTCTTTCCCACTTCCCCCTCCCCTTTCTCTTTCTCGTTATACAGGCGTCAAGGAAAGGAAAAGGAAAGTGCCAGATGCCAACTTCTATTTAAGCCTAAATAAACATTTTTTTTAATGTAATTTATTCTTAATTGATACATTATTTTAACATGTAAGCATTTTACGATATATTAAAAAAAATCTTTGAAGTCGCAAAAAGTAGCACAAGGAAATGATGGAGGTCGCAAAAATTTCGCAAAATCGCAAATACTAAAATTTTAGTACCAGAAGTTTGTGAGAAGTCGCAAATTTTCAAAAAATCGCAAGATCTGGCAGCACTGGAGGTAAGAGCAACATTTACGATTGTGGGCCAGATGTTTCCGTGGACTTTCTGTGAAGGTACTGTCAGACAAGTGTAAAACATGAAACAGCAATAAAAGAAATTAATTTGGAATGCAAAAGTGCTGCAAAGTTAGCAGTTTGAAAAAACGTTCATGCAGTAATTAATATATCTCTTTTGCCCAATTTGGAAATCTCAGAACCAGCGAGATTGGTATGTTCTGATGACTTCGATTTAGAAATGTAGTGAACCATTCGCATGACAACCACCGGATTCTCCAAAAAATTTGGTATTTTGTAAAAGTGGTCTTTTAAAGGCAGAAGATATAAATACGTGCATTTATATGTTTTTAGAAATATTTGTCACTTTAAGAGTTGATCGCGTTAAGGAGGCGGTTAGTATGAGAGTTAATAATAAAAATTATTTCATGCATTTTGATGACGTGATATTCGTAATTTTTCTATATTAAAAACTATAGAGTTCAAACAAATCTTTATGATTCATTTCCTGGTACTTCAAATTAAAAGATTAACACTACTTGACCATTTTCACGCACTGACGCTTCAATTTTTTCCTTAAATTCAATATCTGAACACATTAATTTATCCTAAACCTAAGACAATTCATTCACTATCTTAAAACGCACGGCATACCACTTTTCCCCTGAAACAATTATTAAAATAACAATATAGAAGCTTAGAGGTACTGATCTTTATTGCTAACATC
>KK115605.1:184195-264360 GCA_000611955.2 Stegodyphus mimosarum
TTGTTTATGTGTTCGTTTGCAGATAGCGAACGTGGCCTTTGATATTTGGCGCTGCTGGAAATTTGTTACGAAGACGTCCTCTCCGGAGCACCGAATGAAAGTAGGTCAGCAGACGTCTGAAGAGAAATGGCGTGTGGTGATCGAAAAGCAAATTTCCATCTGTAGCGGTTAGGGTTGGGTATAGAACATCGACCCCACTTAAAAGAACGGTTTCTTCTTTCGACCCCCTTACATTTTGCTTGATAGTGTACAGTATGCTATTTAATCATAAACAAGTAATTGTACATAAATATCTCAAAGACAACAATTAGACTAATATGAACAATAGTTTTGAGGAAACAAAGGTTTTATTAGATTTATTTTATAGATTGTGCTTAATGGATAGATGAAATAATTTTAATAGTTGACATAAAATTGTTTAATTCTTAAATCACCTTTTTCAGTGAAATCGAAAACTGTTTCTTGTTTTCCGTAGCAAATTATTGATATGAATCAGGGCCGGCAGAGGCTTTTAGCCGGCCGGTGCAAACTGTGCTGCTTCTAAATTCTGCGGCCGCATTGCGTGCACCGGTTCTGATTCCAGGCCTGACTTTAGCTTGCTTCTACTAGGCAAGAAGCTAGAAAAGTCAATTTTGTTATGATTCGGTAACAGTTTTTTTTCTTTATTGAGGAAAAAATTTTATATTTTAAAAAATATTATTGATTTAAAAAATATATTAAATGATTTTTGCGTCTTTTCCTTTTATATTTAACAGTTGAAGAGAGGTTATTAGTCTCGAAATGGGATTTTTGCTTTCGTTCACAAAAAAGTGTCGTATCAGTTTCCAAATGTTGCCGCCAGATATTATCACTCTACGTTATTTTTTAAGAAACTAAATAATGAAGAATCTGCATATGCCTATGCATGTTCCTCTCTTCGTGAGAAAACGACGGTATTTTAAATAACGTCCTCCGCCACCCGAACATTGGCACCTTTCGAAGCCTGAATTTTGAATTTCCAATCAGTTTTATTATTTTGTAAAATTTTAATGAATTTTTAATTAACAAACTTAACGGTTTGAAAGAAAGGGGTGGCAGTATTGTTCGAAATGAACGGTCTTTTTTTTTTCCTCCAGCGCGCGAGACTGTTGCCATTCCAAAAAATATAAGATACTATTTATCTTTCAGTTTTAATTAATAAAGCAATGTGCTGCAGCAAACGGAAATAAAATACTTTTATCTTCCACGCGCCAGCGTTTTGCCATTCAGTAAAGCCTAAGATGCTTTCAGATTTAATCCTGAAGGTTAGGAGAGTTAAAAGCAATAAGAAATAAATTCTTAAGGATAATTTTTTTTTACTTTTTAAAATGATTGATTTAAATAAACATGTACTAAAATCATGAGATGTCTGACTAGATATATTCAATATTTTAATGAAATTACACTAGCTGGACGCATTAAAAATCATTATATACTTTTTCTTTTTACGATAACTATATGGCTGGTAGCGTGAGAGATTGGTTTTTTAAGAAATAATATAGCGAATATAAAAATATGTATGGCAAGCTCTAACGCTGTTAGAAATTCTAAAGATATGCTATTTTTAAATATTTTGTGATTTTGCTATTGAATTGAATTTCATGTGGCGTAAGTGTAAAGAACGCCATATTTAATAAAAAATAAAGTTAACACACAAAACGTTAATAATAAAAAGACAAAAAAAAGTTTGTAAGACATCTTACGTAGAAAATTGAACGTTACTATGATGAACTGACAAATGACAGAAAAATGTATGCCAGCACTTAATACTGCTTCGAAAATTCTAAATATATACTGTTTTGCTGCCTTTACAATTTTTTTTTTATTTTGCTATTGAATTGTATGTGGCATAAGTGGGAGAAAACGACGCTTAATAATAAAGCTAAAAAGACAAAAAAAAATGGGGAGTATCTTGAGTGGAGGAGCAAAAGACTGCAAGCTCAACAAGAGCTTAAAAAATCCTTTTGGACACTCGTAAAATCTGAAACCAACAGATTTTTTTCCAATTCCTCATTTTAATTTGGGTACTCCCCCTCTCTGCTCTAAAAATAGTAATAACGTTTTCTGGATTGCGTCATTTCTAGGTTAATCCTATTATATAACTGTTATATAACGATGATCACCTAGCTAATTTGGAACTTAACACAAAATTTCGAGAATCGAAACTTTTCTCTTAATAAGCTGCCATACTGGAGTAACTTCGCACTTTGCTTTTACCTTCGTCCTCACTAAGACGCTGCTTCGCTGCTTGCTTTCTATCGCGAAAATATCTAAAATGTAATTCTTGAAAAGGTACGATTAGTATGCAAATTTGTTTGTGGCCGCAAAATGTTTATTGAAATAAAAATGAATATTAAATCTGCCTCGGCTGCGAAGTTTGCTCTTCATTATGGATCAACATCTACGGAATCAATAGTTCTGCAATATTACAAATATATATATATATATATATATATATATATAATATACATAATTTTTCCTTATTAAATGTATTATAGCTTCATATCATCATATCAATAAACAAGTAACTATCAGTTTTATAATTTATTTTTTTGAATCTGTGGGATCTTGATCATGGCAATCAGTTGCCGGTGAATATTCGGCTATCGACCTCCACTCGATCCCTTTATCATCACAGACCAAGTTTAAAATTTCATCGACACCCAGGGGTAAATGCCGGACCCGTTACGACCTTTGGATTAGAAGATGTAAGAGAGTTAAAAACTTACTTGTTCATTAAAAACTTTGCTTTCCATTTAAAATTTGGATATATACGTTTGTTTACATAATTTACAAACTTGACCAAAATTAGATTAAATGAAAACGATATCTGATTATTTATACTTTCGTGCTGATCACCTTGCAAAGTGCCTACTATTTCTCAGAGCATAAAGAAACATTATCCACCCCTTTTTTAAGACGACCACCTGCTTCCAATATCATCTGAAACAGCGGCTGATCATCTTGAGGGTTCGCCGCAGTTTGGTTGTAATTCTGGTAACGAGTGAGTTGCATTTCTTGTTTTCTGAGATTTAAAGTATCTTTTAAAAGAATTTTGCAAAATCATCGTAGCTAAATAATTCCCTAATGCTGAGATCATTTCATGTTTCTGTTTCGATTCTGAACCTCAATTACGCATGATACCCATTAATTAGTATTTACTTTACCGTTCGATTTAAGGCAAGCTCTAACATTTACATAATGCTGAAATGTTTGAAAACGTTGTCGACTAAACTTTGCATGCCTTTAACAGATTTCAGCTTTATTATTTCTAAGGTTAACAAAACATGAATATGCGAATTAGCAATTACTCTTTTATTTTCAAAGCGTTTTCTAAAGCTTTAAGAACAGCGTTCTGTTTATCATCAGTAATCTGAACTTGTTTAGATATCCTATTAGGGCAGAATGAAGGCAATTAAGCTTTCAGAAATGGAATACTTGATGAAATCAACGCATCAGTTGTTCGCTAAAGGGATATCTTCATGATATACCCCGTAATTTAACACACATGTCTATAATATTTCTTTGACCGTTTCTTTTCTTAGAAGTGAATATTTTTACTAGATCCAATAATTTCCTCAACAAAGTATTTTAACTTATCTCTTTCCGCTTGCGGCTGAAGTTCAGACACTGCTAAACATTGGTAGTTCAGCCTGATTTCAAATCACGAAGACAGGCTGGCTGCATGGGTGGCTTCATTCTTTCCTCATATGTAATGCATAAATGAAATAATTTCCCTTTAAACCTCTTCCCCGAAGACGTACCTCTATTGAGAAACAGAGCCCTTAGACTTTGCCGTTATCAAAATTAACCAAAAACAAGACTTTTACATAGATGATTTTTCACATTGTGAAAATTTATTTATTTATTTTCAGTAACAGTTAATTTCTAGTTAAAGCTACTTTCCTTTCACTCTCTTTTTCACCCATGCTTTCCATGCAAGAATGTAAATTAGATATCGCGCGTTTTTTCTGTTTAAAGAAAGAAGTGTTATTTAAGTGAAGGTTTTGCAAGATGATTTTCGAGCGTGCTCTGTCTACATAGGCGACGTTGTTACCGCGACTTATTAGGGATTTGATTCTGCGGCGTTGAGTGCTTCTAGCCATTAAGCTTGTTCCGCTGGCTTCTACGAGCTAGAGCCTTCCTGCGCGTTTACTTTATCCCGTGAGCCGTTAGACTAATCTAATTATATTTTAATTCAAGTTAAACATACTTGTTAAAGTTGTAGGGTTTTACATATTTAATTCCAAAGTTCTGTCTTAGAAACCCACGAACACTAACAAGCGAATAATCGCTTAAGTGTGTGAGGAAAACAAGTAAGACTTAAGAAGGGTTAATTACCCTTTATTTTTCAGAATAAATACAATCAGCTCCTACTTGGAGAATACACAAAGCCTCTACTTGGGCTTGAACTTAAATAACTATGAATTTAAACTAAATTAAGCTTAATTAAAGCTATCTGAAAGGTATAGCCGAAGCTATCAGAAATCTAAGTAGCTGGCCCATAAATATTAATTTAATCGGCGAAGCCAAGCAAAGGCCTAAAGTATGGCCGAACGTAGTAGCTAAGAGAGAATGTAGCCAAAAGGCAAACGCGCGCTAGTCAGGAAATCAGACTTTCTCTCTAGAAGTCGATGCTTCATCGACTTAAAAATAGTACTCATTTGCATTAACTTCGTTTCTGAATTTACATTCCGGCAAGAATTCGTAAGCTGAAATTAGAATGAGATAGGAAAGAGAAAAAACTTAAAATAACTGTTAATAAACGTAGGATAAACCTTACAAAGTTAAGCCAGAAATATTGGATTATGTAAACCCAAGTGCGGTCAACTGTCAGTTCTTTGTGATCTTAATAAAAGGGCTACTTACCCTCTTCTGCTGACTCTGTCTGCCTGCTGTTAAAGACCCTCTACAGTTTTCCGAAAGCTCATGAGCTTATGCACCAAAGAATATGAGTCTCTATAGCATTTTTTGTTTCATAGTCATCCTTAACACAACTGCATTTTTTTATTTTTCTCCGAATCTGCGCCGCAAATGATTTCTTGCGTCATTCAAAACACACTCAAAAGTTTTGTTCGCTGTTTTCTACATTCATCCATTCTGAAATGTTGTCCCTTCCGAAATATCTACGAAATAACTGCCAATTGACATTACTTTCATTTTTAATACACGTAAACCACATCTTTTTATCATAATGCGTAAGAGGAAGGCCGTTAAATGACAGTCACTGATTTGGAAAGATAAAAGATGAATCACTGAAGTGTTCGTGATGCAATTTTTGCAAAACTGATCAAAAATCGAGCTTGTATAAAAATAATTACAGCATTTGTCTGCATCTAAAAAAAGAATTAATATTGGATTATTTGATTATCGCAAAGCACACTAGAACAGTCTGCCTGCGGGAAGGGATACCTTCATCTAAAAGACTGTTAAGTTAAACTAGCTCATATTTACTGTAAGCATAAAGAAAAGGTCGAATATCTTATTCAACCAATTCTTCTCACAATTGGTATAGAGCCTCGTGAACTACTAAGTGTTCTGTGTCTTCAGTTAGCATCTGAATAAAATGTAGCATTAGTAGCGCAACTGTATATATATGTTATTTTTAACAATACGTTTTCATTTTCAAAAACACAAAATTCAAAATTTTTTTATATTGATTTTATTGAAGCACCCTGTGCATTTCGAGAGAGAGAGACGCTGTGTCTCTTTTCTTCCAGTAGCAAAAATATTATACGTTTTCATATTAGAAAGCTACACTAAAATTCCTTTTTATGTCCTTATATGTGATTTAACTTCCGTTTAAAGTGATCCGAAGATGCATGGCTAGGGTCTACTAATAGAAACACAAATGTGAGCTTTGAATTCAGTAAATCTACAGCTTATCTAGCGGTGAATGGAAGCACAGACTTTTCGTAACTCGAAAACAAAACAAGATAGGCGAAGTTTTCAGTTACACATAATTTTCGAGGATTTCTGTTTAGGACAGAAAGACGTGTGGCTTGCACATTATGTATAAATACCTAGATGATAAAAACATGAGGTGGAACAAAATGCATAATTATGCAAAGATTTCGGCATTCTTGAAAAAAGAAAATTCAAAAGTCTCTAAGACGTTTACTGCACATGCTTTTCAAAGTTGCTCGCCGCCATGAGTTACAGCGCCCATTTGAACTCGAAGAGGGAAAAACATATATTTCCCGACGAGAGACGTAGTGTATTGTAAAGTCACGCCTTCTGGAAGCTTTGGAAATGCTGTTTTCAGCGTCTTTCACGATTTGTTGCTGAGTGACATAAACCTGTTCTTGTCAAGGGGAAGAAATATGTGGACGGGAGAACGTCGAGATTATCCCACAGCGACTCCATACCCCCAAGATCTTGTTTCCAGAGTTCTTTCCACGCAAATCATTGATGTCAGTTCCAGGCGGCTTATCCTGAATTTCCACAAAGAACAAGCTGCTTAATACCAAATTTGTAAAAAATTACAATAATATGTGAGAGTTAGCATTATATGTATTTCAAGGTTGCCTGTGTTATTTTCATTTTGGCAAATATTGCGTATATGTAAAATAAAAATAAAAGTTTAAAATTCACCAGTTTTGAGTACTGAAGTGAAAATCTTTACACATTTTTTAGTCATCATTTAGTTTTACTTGGTTTATGAAGACCGCATTATAGTATACGTCCATGTATAATCAATTAACCAACTATAGTACTTCAGTTGCTGATTTATCTTAGTAGTGAAAAATGTCTTTCCCCACCTACAGTAGATATTGATAGTGGTAGAATTACTGAAGTAAACTTTTCACTTATAATGTATTAAACATTGCTGGTGTTTATGCATGATAATAATTCATGTATAGGTTCATTTTCTACCTGAAGGGAAAAATAAAGAATGATCAATTCAAATATTTCGTAGTATGAATGAGTGCTAAAATTATTTAATAATTATTAAAGGTCTCTAAATTTTAACAGAAACATTTTGGGAAAATAGGCTGAAGAAAACTTTTCTCTTCATTTAGAAAACTCACGAATTCAAATTTATTATATGAACCACACCTTTCGCAGTTTTGCTGGGAAATATTATAATTTCACAATTAGGGGTCCTAAATTTCATGTTTTTAATGCACATTTTATGGCTTTAGAATAAAAATCCTTTCATTATTGAACTTAACTCATTATGTTTTTAACTGAAACAGACTGAGAAATCACTGTTTTGTTTCTATGGTATTCATATGAACTTTCGAACTGCAATTTATATAATTTTGAACCATAGGAAACGTCTATGGACAATTCTGCACACTTTTTTTTTACTCTTAATTTGATTTAGTAATCTTATATAGTTTTACCCGACCGATAAAAATCTCTGCATGGTAGCTTTTGTTTTCTAAACAAAATTTATAATTTATTAGCCTATTTATATTTTCGCTATTTTATGACTGTATCTTTATAAAGCTTTTCACATATTTACGCGTGTTCATTCAAACGAAGACTCGTGGAAAGCACCAAACTTGATTTTATATAACAGCAAGATTTTTCGTGTTTTAAAATAGATATTAATAGCAAAATGCAGTTGCTGAATTTATCCTTGCTCTGAGCAACTATTCTATCATTATCAAACAACTGAAAAAGCCAAACAAAAGCCTTTTTTTAATATCATAACAGGTAAAAGTCTAATTTTTTTTGTACCATCTAGTTCAAGAATTTTCTTATATGTACTGCCCATGCCTATTAAAGATGAGCAAGGTCTATCACTTTTAATACTCCCTTCCCCGACACCCCTTTTACTGGGATATATTCAGAAAAAAGGTATCTGTCGGATTATGTTCTTTGAAAGCATCTCAATTTCATTTTCGTCCTCGCTTCAGATTTCTAGATACTTAGACATACAAAATACTCCGTCATACGGGACTGAAAGACATTCATAACTACGAATTAGCCAGCCTTAAATTAAATAGTTATATAGTACGAAACTCAAAGCAGAAAAATTGCCTCTAGCGTAATAAGAAATGATAATAAAATGAGTTAAATTGATTTGTAAGCAACGAATATTCTGTCTTTATAGCTGTAACGGAACAACATGCAGTTCGTCCACTCATTTACACTGCGTGCAAGAAGGAGAGGAAGAGAGAAGTCCTTTTTGCCCGTGTTTCACCGACAGGGCAAAAAGGACGTCTGGTTCAAAAAGGACTTCTGGGGGTACGTTCGTGAGTTTGCATTGTTCCCTTGTAAGAATGGCTGCGCGTAATCTTTTCCTTTTGAATTTCTGGATCTAAAATCGATTCCGTGCGTAACTGAAGATTAAACGCAACAAAAAAGGATTTTAGTTATGTGGATGAGTTGAAAACGAATACGTCGCTTTTTCCCATTTTTAATTTTTTTAATTTCTTTCTTTTTACTTTCAAGCTTTTTTCTTTTTTTTCCCCCGCATGTGCTGAGACGAAGCGCCTGATCAGACCCTCCCCGGTTTCGTGCTCGAAGGATCAGTCATAATGGAACCCTCTGTGCGAAAATCAAGATATTTTTCTCAATTTAACGTTTCATTAAAATAACTTAAGTTCAGCTTTAGATATCCAAAAAATATGCTATTTGTCTATGGCAAACGAAACTGATATATCTGCATCGTTAGCGTGAAATATTCCTTCCGTAGAAAGCGTCATTTCATCTGTCCAAAACATTCGAAAGAAATGCGTTTTCATTTCTGTACGGCTGTCAAAATAAAATTATAAAAATCTTACTTCCTTCGTGATCACCGGTAATCAAATCTTGTATCAGCACAGGGCGATACGAATAGAATCCACACTTACGAGTATTATATTCCAGTCGTGTGATTTTGACAGCGCAATCGGGGGGCATCGTTGAGATCTAATGCTGGATTGCAGGCATAAAAAAGTAAAGAACTTACCGTAACATCTGCGGCATTACGTATTTGCTGTTCCCATCACTTTCGTTCCGCTTCAATTTCCTCGAGGAAGTAAATTGCTGTGGAAATTGTTTACGCTGTCGAGAAATACTGGAAATAGTTTAGAGATTGAAAATTAAACGAGTAATACTTTTACAGCTTCAAAAGCATTGCGATGACATTTATCATACAGGAAAAAGCTCAAACAATATTCATTTTGTTCATTATTCTATTCTGCATATTTTTGCATGTTATTTGGAAAATATAAAAAATAAATAAAATTTGAATATCATCACGCTTTGTGGACCCATTTTATGTTCTATCAAAGTGCTTTCTTTGCCCGGTAAAATAATTTTAAATTTGTTAGTTAATTATACATAAATTTACTGTTCATTGGAAATGAAATATTCTACATGTAAGTAACTTAATTTTCTAAAATGGAGTACTGCTTTCTCGGCGTACTTTTCCTGCCACTTTTTTTTAGAATTGCAGAAGAAGTAAAGAAGACATTTAAAGTAAAGGAGACATATTTATTGCAATTCATTTACTTCACTTTATCTGAATGGAAAAGACGGCTGAACATTGGTAGTTCGACGCGTGTACAAATTTCAGTGAACGGGCATAGAAGTTTTCTCCAAGCGCAATGTAAATATGAGACAATTTCCCTTAGAAAACCTCCCGCAAAAGCATAAAAATATAGCCTTTGTGCGTTTTGACAAAATTAAATATTTTTAATTCTAATCCATGCGCACACGTGAGAACCGTAATTCTTCTCATAGTAAATAAAAATTTCTCTTAAATTTCACACCTTCATACCTTCATAGTTGGAGGAATTCTAGTTTTGCTTCATTTTTGAGACTGGAACACTTAAATGATTTAACTCGCCTTCATATCCTCTACAGTGACACCATGTTAGTTAAGATAGAATAACACGCTGAACAAGTATTAATTTAGAAGTCAAGTAACAAAAATCAGCGTTACATTTGCAAATTTCAGCGTTATACTTGCAATCGGAGTTATATTTGCAAATTTTCACAGAAATTTGCAAATATAACGCTGATTTTTGCTGTTTGACTTCTAAATCAATGCCATGATACTTGTTCGAACTCTTCTTTCGCTGTTCTAGAACGCTTCAATCAAAAGTTATGAAGGATTTAAGAGAAAAATCTCTTTGCAGAGTCAGAAAAATTAACGTTATGAATTTGAATATTTTTAGTTCTTGTATTGTGTTGTAAAGTTTCATCATGTCAGTCTAACCAGTTATTTTATCATTAAGATCTTTACTGTCACTTCTCCGTTCCGTTTCCCTACCAGAATGGAAATTTAGTTTCAGAGTACTTAAGTTGAGGTTTTTGGACTGTGATTCAGTGCGTGTTTATGCCTCTGAAGGCCACGTTACTACATTTCTGCCATTTGAGATAAGATTGTAGTCTTCGGCGTTGCACTGTAGCTGTCGGCATTAAAATTGTTATGCCGAAGAAAAGTTTGGGCCAACGTCGCGTTAAATCAGTTGTGACGTCTTTGACTTGCTTTTGAATCTTGAAACCGACTGTTACTTTAAATTACATCGCCACAAGTGTTTAGCTGATTTTGTCAAGCACAAGAGGTGTATTTGAGTTCCAGTTCTTATTTAATAAAACGGTTTGTTAAACCTTCTTAACGCCTTACAGTTCTTTTTGGACACACCGGTGATTGTCTCAACGTTTGTACGGAGTTTGGACGTAGTTTATACTACCAAAAAACTCAAACTGTATAGTGTAAAAAACATTCTTCTCAGTGCCGTTTTTAGGATTCAAGTACATATTTTTCTAAAATTATATATATGAACTAAATTCCGCTATAAAAGTATTTGGCCCACCAGCGGCCGAGCGGTAAAGACGCTGAACACTGGTAGTTCGGTCCGAGGCTCGAATCCCGCGAACGGGCTGGCTGCATGGGCGTTTTCGTGGTTTTCCCCATGTGTAACGTGTATACGAGCCAGTTTCCCTTAGAAAGTCCTCCACGAAAGCATCCCTCCCTTTAGGCAGATAGCCCTCGTGTGCTTTGCCATAACTGAATAACCTAACATAACCTAACCTATAAAAGCATTTATATTTTCAAAATATATCTAATAATATATTAACTGATTCATATTTAATTCGTTCTTACGTTGTAATTAATAATATCAATAATCGTTAAAATTTATTTTCTTTTAAATTACCTTCTTATTTTTAAAAGCAGTTCGGCTCATATCCTGCTTTTGTAACTGTCTCACTGCCTTTGTCTCGGCCGGGTCTTGAGCGTTAGTACCAGAGCCGTGCCTACATAATTTTTCACCTGAAACAAAGAGGTAAGCGTGTGCCCCTGTATAGAATGCAATATGGTCGGCCATTTGGACGGCAAACAAAATTAAATTTTTTTTTTCACAACCTACTTGATCACCGAGTTCATGTTCTTTTACAGAGAATGGCCATATTTGAATGTTTTTCTTTACCTAATGAAAATCTTTTATAAATTTTATTGTTTTTAATTTTCTGAAGCTTCTATTGCCACTACCAACAGTAACTAGCAGTGGTAAAAGTATTTTTAACACTTTTCCAAATACGGATAAGTCTGAACTATATTCATAAATTATTTTTAAAGTATCTGAATTTGTAAACGCTTAGATGCTTAAAAAATAATTACCTGGAATTACTGAAAATAGCACAAATTAAAACTACATATTTTTTTATTGAATTTCTGCAGCATGCATATCATTCGAGTATTTCAGTAAACTTTAAATTTAATCCTTTAAATCCTTACTTTAATCCTTTAAATGCTTTTGTTTTATTATCTAATTCAAATTTTGTAAAACTTTAACGAATTTTTGATTAATAAACTCAGCGATTTCAAAGCGAGCAATGTAAGAAAAAAAAAAAAAACATTTTTATCTCTAGCGCGCGAGACCGTGTATCGGAAATCTTTTTAAATTATTCTGTGATATGGCTGTTGAATTGAATTCTATGGTTTAAGGACATGATATTTAACAAATAAAAGTAACACACACAATTTTAGAAAATCGCCTCTTTGTGGGCAATGTAAAATCTGAAAGCTTTCTTTCTTTTTTTTTTTTTTTAAATCTTATAAGTCTGTCTTGTTTTGGTAGCGTAAACTAGTATCAAATTTCTAACAGATGTTAAGCGAATTATCTTTATATCTGGACAGACTACGTAGTCTTTAGAAGATTACGACTCGTGCTTACAATTCAGCTAAACATTATTCCTTTAAACGTTAGCCGCTTGCGCGCTGATAAATAATTATAAAATAATTATAAAAATGCAGATGTATATAATGATTTCAGTGAGTCTAGATAGCGTAATTTCATAAAAATATTGAATATTTTTAATTAGACATCTCACGATTTTAATAGATCTTTTAATCAATCACATTAAAAAGTAGATAAAAATATTCTTAACAACTGTGTTTGTTGCGTTTAAATCGCTTAGTTTATTATTCAATAACCTTACAGATTAAATTTGAAAGTATCCCGCGCTTTACTGAATGGCAACATGCTGATATGTTTTTGCGTTTTGCGTTACGTGACATTGGTATGTAAGGACAGAATTAAAAATTCTTTTTCCTCAAAAAAATTATAAAACTGATTTAAAATGGATTCTGAAGAGATTTTTTCGTGGCGTCTGTGCGTACGTAGGTACGTATGTATGTATGTATCTCGCATAACTCAAAAAGAAGTAGCCTCAGAATGTTGAAATTTTGTACATAGGACTGCTATAACATGCACATGTGCACATCCTATTTTGATTGCAATCGGCCTAACCAAAAGTATGTAAATATATGTATCTATATATATATATAGATACATATATTTACATACTTTTGGTTAGGCTAGAGATACAGAAAAATACATATATATCCACTCTGTTGCTGGGCTCCACGAACTCAGTTTCTTTATTCTTCGAAGCAAGAGACACGAAAAATGAGCAACGCCTTCGCCAGGACTCGAACCACGAAATTCTGGAATACGCGCCCAGCGTGCTGACCACTACAGCACAAAGTCATGCGAAGAAAGTGAGAGAAATACCTTATAAATCTAGCATTTTTATGCCGTGATATATAAATGTTGCTTCCGTCATATATTCCATTCGTATACCAAATCGCACTTCTCACTCTCTTGAATTTTGAGCTGGTTTTCAAACACAGCCAAATCAAAATTAAAGATACAGAAAAATCGATATTTATAGCGATCAGGGAGTGAAGAATAATACAATATTCCTTTGCGCTACTGAACTTTCGTCAAGGACATGCTTGCCATATAACATGATTGAAGATTAAGACGATCAAAAATATCAACTGATTAAAGAATTGCAGTGCAGGCAGCAGATCCGGCACAATTGATTCTGCTACATTGGACGACAGAATAAAAAGGCACAAAATTTTAGAAGCCTGGGCGACAGAGTGCCTAACACTGGCTCTAACTTAATGTGATATTTGAGGAGGGCTAGAAAGAACAGAAACTTCGTCAAACAACATGCGAGAAAAAGTTATGAGTTAAAGCGATTTTATTATCATCAGAATTTTGACAGAAGCTGTGCATTACATAAAAAGAAGTTTATGTCCATCTGGTCACTCACTGCTTAATGCAATGTTATCGAAATGAAGATTTGGTGATAAAGGTGAAAGATTTTTATCGCGAGTAACGGCAACTGACAAAACCTGAATTAAAAATTTTGATCCGAATTGAAATCGTTGTTAATCCAGTGGCGTCCATTCTCTCCGCGACCCCCAAAATTTCAACATGTTCAACCATAATTACGTAAATGCTGATCTTTTTCTAGGATTATCAAGGCATTATTGCAAAAAATGTTAAATCTGAAAAAACGGGTTTCATGTTAAAAAGTGTCACAGCACTTAGTACGAGTGGTTGCAAAAACATTGGATAAAACAACCTAACATGCTTAAGGATTGTGAATTAACTTCGAAGGACTGTAAAAGGACTGTTACCAAGCTATTTATAGATTGAATAAAACTACTATCTTAGGAGGAATAGAAATGTTCGAAGACGATGGACGATTGTCTTTGTGAAACAAGGGTTTACACAGAAGGAATGTAAGCAGGAACTGCCTGAGATAAAATTAAGCTCAGAAACAAATATTAGAGAACATGACTTTTAAACTGCTTTCGTATTGCATATTTTGTGCTAACCTGATGGCCATTATCTGCTCTAAAAGTAACATGGCTGTGATTGTAATTGGCAGAAAGAGAACTGTTCGTTATTGTGATGATAAACATGCAGAGGACAGGTTGAAATCAATTAAATTGATGCATACATGATATCATTTAAGAAATCAAATTAGTAATTAATAAGAAAACTCACCGTTGCGTGATTTCTGTTTCAAAATCAATTATATGTCGAAAATTAAGCTACTGTTTGTTGACAGCTAGTCACATTTAAGAGGCTAAAGAGCCGTAAGGTCGTGAGCCGCAGTTTATCCATGCCTGCAGTATAGCGTTGTGAGAAAAGTGGATACAGTGGCTTGGACTGCAGTTTAAAAATATTGCATCGCTTTGATAAATTGATTTTGAATCGATCACTGCTTCAGCTAATGTGGTTTTAAAATTAAATTCCAGTAAATATTCATGAAGTTATTTTGATCCTCCTTTTTCTGATTTCGAAGAAACAGCATAAATATTGTTGGTGTGAAATATTTTGTTTCTAACGTGTAGATTCAAAATTGTTCTGTTGGTGTGAATGCCCTATGTGTAGAGGCGATAGCAATTTTCCATCTTTGCTGACTGCAGATATTATAATAAGAATGTGTCATACCATGAACGCTACGCTTTTAATTTATTTAGATCCCATCAAATAAAAGTTCAGCTGCAAACGAATTTCTGGATTAATTCCGAAAAGTCGATTTCGAAACCTTAGTTGTCAATGAATTAGAATTCCTCTAGAAATATATACGTCTCACGGAAATGCTTTTGAGGTTTCGTAATATGTTAATTTTCGGATATCTATACTTGTGAAATAATTTTTATTATTTCTTTTGTTATGTGTTCTTCTCAAAGTTCAAATTTTTTGAAAGCAAAATTTTTATTACTTGCTCAAATCCCCATATCGGAGTCATGCACATCAGCGCTCATTTTTCTCGAATTCTGAAGCCTTTTTAACTATAAACTTTTCAATTTTTCGTAATTTAAGTCTGTTATCATCTGATATTTCGATTTGCTTTCCCGATGTGTATAGTCAGGACAAACTTTGAAAACACGGGAAAGTAAGTTTGTTTTGTATTGAAAGCAAAACACGTGCGTTTCATTTTTACTTCCTTGTACGAATTAAAGGAAGTATAATCCCGAAAAACTTCGCATATCATATTTCAACAGAAATAGCCATTTTGACTGTTCACAAAACCATTTGGACAATTTTTTTTTGCTTGACGTCTGTACGTACCCACAGAATAAAGAGCTCTTTATACCGAAATGGATCGTAAAATGGATTTACAATGTATTCAAAAGAGATTTTCTTCGTGGTGTCTGTACTACGTATATATGTATGTGTCTCGCATAACTCAAAAACAATTAGCCGTAGAACGTGCTAATTTTGTATAAGGGACTGCTATAACATCTAGTTGTGCACCTTCCCTTTCTATTGCAATCGGATACTCATTTATTATACAGGAAAGAGCAACCTAAAGTAGCTCTTTCCTGTAACCTCAGATAGTCCCAGTGTAGGGTGTATACGCGGGATGCTCGTAAAAAACTTCTCCGATATATGAAGCCCTAGCAGGCTATCCGCTCAACCAATCGAAATGAAATTCCAGATATTGTTATTTAAGAGTTATGAGCTGGAGATTATTACGATTTAAAATAACAGAGCTCTCACCGTTGCAGTTACACTGAACAATTTTCGAAACTTTCAAATGACAACACCCAATTTTTTTCTACGCAAATTGATCAGCACATTGAAAAATCATAAAGGGCGCGCGAACGATACATGTATTGTCAGGGTAAAACAATTGCAAAGAAAACCATAGTAAAGGACCAATGACAACATAAGAGAGGAAAGGAAAAAAGAAACCTTTTATTGGAATTGCAAGTTTTCAACGCACCCACCTTCGTAGATGATAACGCGTTGCATGCGGGAGATTGTTGACAACAGTGACAAATGTAACATCATGAGAGTAATCTGTGTAACTTCACGTTTTTATGGCATCTTTCAATTCTGAAAAAATCTCAAGGATTTGATGTGTCCACCTTAGATTTCAGATAACCCCAGAACCAGAAATCGATTGGTCGGGAGACTGCAGTGGCCACGAAACTGTAAAGTTACGGAAGATGACGTTTTCTTGAAACGTTGAAACTTGTAATTCCAGCAAAGGTTTTTTTTTTTTTTCTTTCTGCTTTCTTATGCTGCCATAGGTCCTTTACAATGCTCTCCTCTGCAAATAGTTTAAGATGGCAATGTTCGTCATATGTGTATCTTTATAACTGTCGTGAGGCAAAACTTTTACTTCTCATAGGTGACTGCAACAAGCTTCGACATAGAATGTTTACTCAACAGCTACAAATTAAAATACCATTCCAGATTTTTTTAAGCATTTAATAGAATTCTATTCACAGTTATATTTTCAAATTACATGTAGCCACAATAACAAAAAAATTCACTTATATGTACATCGAGAATAAGCCCAGCATATTTTTTCCTGAACTTTAGAAAACTTTTGTAATTTAAATACTGCAAACTTAAACATAGGAGTCCTCGTTTTCTAAAACGCATCAAATTGAGAAATTTCCCTAATATCCGCAGCGGATTTCATCTTATCCCAACTAGAACTCAAGTTCTTAGTGTAAAATGTGAAAGGCATGACACCAAGGTCATTTATGGTTTTTCATTGTGCTGATCAATTTAGGGAAGAAACATGTGGGTGCGGCCATTTTAAACTATCCCAATTTCGAGCGCATACCTTCAGATAATAAAATCTGAAATTTCTGATTGGTTGAGTAGATGAGCCACTACGGTTTCATATATCAGGGAAGTTTTTTTATGACCACCCTGTATATACCTACCCCTTACCCGGCCTTAAATTTCAT
Source organism: Stegodyphus mimosarum (assembly GCA_000611955.2). NCBI lineage: Eukaryota > Metazoa > Arthropoda > Arachnida > Araneae > Eresidae > Stegodyphus > Stegodyphus mimosarum. Next base: position 201,183 of record KK115605.1, read on the forward strand.
AATCATTGGTAGCAATCCTATGTTTCCAGTAACAGAAATGTTTTAAATGACGAAAATATTCATGTTTGGGAAATGTCAGATTTAAAAAATTAAATAATAATTTTCGACAAATAACGAAATCTAATTCCTAATGCGGTCTCTCGCATTTGCATATATTTGGGAAAGTTTAATGCTCGTTATGAGAAAATAAAATTATAAGCAGTTTGACTTTCGTACGACAAAATTTGATCGAGATATTTAATTTCAAAATCTGCAATTTTTTATGTCATTTTCAACTTGCCTTGAGGGATCGGTGAGTTAATAATTCGAGGAAATAAGTTTAAATGGAGGGCAGCGAAAAATGTGCATAGTTTAATAGTTCGTAATGGGAAGTTATGCGATATCCACATCAGAATTTTTTATTACTATTTTTTAAGTTGATTAATTACATAGCTCTGCGAAAACACTTAAACAGACCCTACACTTCCAAATGATTTTTGAAGCTGGTCGTTTGAGAGAATATGACTATCCATGATATTCAGTACGAATGTTTTATTTATGTTTTCAGACATATTCGTTTTTGAAGGTTGTGCTCCGAATGAGAGGTGTCACTATATGTCACTATATTTATCATTGAAGTACACTTTGTTTTGCTGCAATTGTTCCTCGAAAGCAGCTTTCAGTTATTAATATAATCGATTTCTAAAACACACATCTATTCTAATTAAAGGGGGAAATATCGCTCAATTTTAGTTTTATATTCAAACAATTGTTTAATTTCTTTGAAACATCCATAAATTTCTAAATACAGTTTCATTAAATAACCTGTTATTAGACAACTATTCTTGGTCAAAATATTTTCATTCGGAAGTAAAGCGATTAGGATACTTTGCAAGCCTCAAACATGAAGAATCAGCGATGCTCTTGTCAGGATTCGAAATCCAGACATTCCGAATGTTCGAAAATATTGTTAGTCAGAACATGCTTTAAAGGATACTGAAAAGACATGAGGTGAAGAGGGCGAAAAATCCTTTTGAGCTTTTCTTTAGGTATTTACTTTGCGGGGATTAATTTAATTTACTTAAAAGTTAATTTTATTCTGAAGCGATCTTTGCTATCTCTCTTGCTTTCAATTCACACTTTCTCGCCAGAATGTAAATGAGTTAGAAAACGTGTATTCAAATGAGGTAGAAAGAGTTTAGTATTTAAAGGAAGGTTTCGGAAGTGGAATTTGGAGCGTGTTCTGCCTGCCTGAAGGCCACTTTACTATCTCTGATTTTTAGCAATTAGATTGTGGCGTTGAGCGTTTCTTGCCATTAAGCTTGTTTACTCCTACTTTTACGAGTCAGAGACAGCCTGCGCGTTAAATAACTTGTGAAGCCCTTAGACTAAATTTAACTCCATTTAATTTTAAGCTGCTCGTTACCTTTTTGAGTTAAAACAAAAGTGTTGGCTTTTGTAAGCATGAGTCGGTGCTATCTATGAACATTAATTTGAGTTAACAAAGCTTTCTTTGCACCCTTCTCTGGAACTTGTCATACTTAGGGATAATTCCCAGCCATAATTCGCCACTGGTCTTAACAAGAATACGTCTAGTTTATGCTACCCAAGAAGACGAGATGTTATAACTTTCTATAATATTTTCAAAAGATGATGCATTTGAAATTCTTCAGAAGTCCCTAAAAATGTATATCTAGAAATTACGTTTGGTTATCGAATATGTTTCTAATCCCACGAAAATATCTTTTTAACCATACGCAGCCGCTGTTTGTTTCATCATTTTTTACAGCCTTTCTGTCATAATTCAGCAGCTGGTGTTTTCGCATTATTTAGTCTTATATGAGTATTGCGTGTTACATTTTTACAACTAATTTCGAAAGAGAAATACTGGTGACTTCCCGTATGGTTTGTAGAGTTTCCCTTAGTTCAATTAACCGATTATTCAGATTTTTGTTGTCTTACCTAAACTCCTCAACTTTCCTCGTCAGGATGCTAATTTAAGTGAAGTGAGTATTTAAACAGATGAATCTTGGAGTTTATTCAGAGCGTGTTTTCGCTAGCCAGCGGAAGTTACAATTTTGTCCTTGCTGTTACGAAGAGTCGCTGATACGCCTTTTGGCCATTTAAATAATTATGACTCCAGGTAGGTTGTCGAGTCAATAAAGTTAGCCTTAACTTAAAGTGCTAGTTCAGCGCTATTCGTTTTTTATTTCCAATGGCTAGGCAAAAAAATGCAAAGAACTAAAATCTTACAATCAATAGAACTAAGAAAAAAAGACCGAAGCCATTGAATAAGAAGAGCTCTTGCCTCCTAGTATCTCGACTCCTCTGTGAGACCACGAAGAGTCCCACATCGAAGCAGGTGGTCCCTGGCCATTTCTTCTCCAGAATCAGAAAGTGGGCAAATAGGATCTCTTGAAATGCCTATGTGGTGCAGGTGGGCGGCAAGGCAATCATGTCCTGTAAACGGACGGAAAGTCGCAATTGCATTGCGTCTTGGACTATCGGGAATAAAAGAAGGACTTATCATTCTCCAACTTCTTAAGGTTGTACGAGTCTGAAGATCTCGTAAGATATAAGACGTAAGTAAATTTTTTAAAAACAGTTTAATCCTCCAATAAGAAATAGCTGTATTAGGATGTTGTGGTAAGCTGGCACCTCTTTTTGCAAGTAAGTCCACTTCTTCATTGCCCCAAAGACCACAATGGCCAGACACCCACTGGAGAACAATTTGTTTCTCCTTTAAAGTGAGAATTCTCCGGAATTCTTGACATTGCAAAATTTCAGATGTTAATAGATGTTCAATAGAGCTAATTGTCTGAATGTCTGAGTGAGAATCAGAAAAAATGATTGCCTTTGCAAACTTGTAATAAATAGCTAATAATTGCTTTAGGGCTATTCATCAATGGCTACTACTTCACCATCAAAGGAGATGCCAAAGTATCCTGCAGGGGCTTAGAAAAAAAATGATTCAAGAACGCACTAGCCCCAACATTAAAATGAGAGTCAAACTGAGAACCATCAGTAAAAATATGCAGCCACTGAGTAGGTGGATATCTAGCCGCAATGGTCTCCAAAGCAAGACCTTTTAAAATGCTTGGTGCAACATCTCTCTTTCTATGGATGGTTTCCACGACGTCTAGCCTTACTTCGACATTAAACACCTCCAAAGTGTGTTCTTCTTGTCTGAAGCGTGTTCTGGGCCTTATGGTTGTCAAGAAAGGTTATCTCAAGATCTGGAATCTCAAGATCTTTCTTCATGTCCAAGACTTTTTGAATAAATCCATATTGGGTTTTTAATTTCTTAGGCTTGACTACGTAGTCCCTCCAGTAGGGATCCTCCATCCGCAGTAGCTTTTCATAGAGAACCAAGGTCCTCATTTTCATAATTTCCCGGAAGGATTTATTTCCTGTCAACAACAAAATCGCATTGATAGGTGTGGACTTCACAGCGCCTGTAATCAAATGAAAAGCTTGGTTTTACATCACTCCAAGTTTATTAATTATCGACTGTGGGGCAGTGATGACAGCTTCACAACAATCTGTCATTAAAGGCAGGATACAGTATTAAACGTAATGTTAAGAGTGGAAAAAGGCTTCCCCAGATACATTCCTCTAAACGCTTAACAATACTAAGTGTATTTGAAACACGTTCGGTAAGCTGTTCAACATGAAGCTTCCAACTTATTTTATTATCAAAAGTCAATCCCAGATAAGTAAAGTTGTTCGTGTTGATAATCAAAGTATCTCGGTACTTTAACTCTAGGCGAAAATTTTCATGAGTTAGAGAAAGAGACTGTGAAGCTATCTTTTCCAAATTTACAGTTATATTATTTTCTTCACACCAATTCGAGAACATCTGCGGGGTCTTATTTAATCGGTCTTTCAATAAGGGTTTTTGCCCCATGTTTTGGAGCCTCGGTCCAAATTACCAAATCATCAGCAAATAGAAGACAGTTAATAACAGGTATTGATTTAAGAGAACACACGAGATTATTGACATATATATTAAACAAGGTGCAGCTACCAACTGTATAAGGTATTTCTCCCGCCTTCTTCGCATGCCTTCGTGGTGTAGTGGTCTGCATGCTCGACGCATACCGAGAGGTCCGTGGTTCGATTCCCGGCGAAGGCGTTGCTCATTTTTCATCTCTCTTGTTCCAAAAAATACCTAATGTCTCTACACTGGCGCCCGAACTAAAAGGTGGTGGATGATGATTCTCCACCACCGAGATTTGGCGATTGGGTCCCCCAAACCCCAGTCGCCCTTTAAAAGGGGGAGTATATAAGGTATTTCTCCCGCCTTCTTCGCATGCCTTCGTGATGTAGTGGTCTGCATGCTCGACGCGTACCGAGAGGTCCGTGGTTCGATTCACGGCGAAGGCGTTGCTCATTTATCATGTCTCCTACTTCGTAATAACCTAATGTCTCTACAACTGCTCCCTGAGGAAACCCAGTTTGTAAATTAAAACATTTGGAGAAAGAATCTTCAAACTTTACCATGCATGTCCTCCTCTGGCTTGTGAAAGACCTAATCCAATTAAATTGTAAGGATTTATATTTATTTTAAATAACCAGTTAAATTTAAATTTTAAGTTACTTTCCTATAAGACATTCCCCTAATTTTCGCCAGAATATTTAAATTTGGTAGTGCGCGTAAGGAAATGCAAATTCTACCAGGGGGAGAAAAAGTTTAAATATCGACGTTCCAGTAGGCAAAGCTAGAGAGAGTCTGGGAAATCTCTGTGCGTGCTTGTACGCAAACTTCTGCTTCACAGTTATTACTGGTCAGACGTGGCTTTACAGTTATTAGCTTGCTGCCACTAGACTCATCTCCGCGCTGTAGGATACAGGATTGTATGAGCCCTGTTTTAATTCTACTACTTGTGAATATTTCCAGTTTTGAGTTTGATTCTACTGTTTCAGTTACCGCCCAAGCAGAAGCGTGGTATGTCAGCGTCAAGTTGACTCATTGTACATAATTTAAAGAGTTTAATAAAGGGCAGTTTTAACCCTTCTTCGGTGCAATCACTATTTCTCAAGATTCTGCACAACAGATAGACAGCAGAACCTTACAAAATAACTTTGATGAAATACCAGTACTCTGGAGCTTGCTGCTCAGAGTACTGAGAAAACAGCTGCTAAAATGTTTCTGTCATCCAAAGCATCCTTAATTAAACTGGATGAATTTTGTCACCGAGTTACAAGTTGACCTATTCCTTCGGAAACAAGCCTGTTCTACTTTTAAAATACTGTATTCCTCAAAATACCAGTTCAAACAGCTTACAGCAAGCCTTTCCATAGTTTCTGAAAGAATACTTGTAAGCGAAATGGGCCTATAGCTGTTCAGCTGCCCAGGGTTCTTATTTTTCTTTAGAACTGGAACAATAGTAGCTCTTTCTCTTCTCGAATGTGCCGGAATCTGATCTGACTCCCATACTTGATTAAAGGCATTCAGTTCTGTTTTTCTTGCCTCACTACCCAAATGGGTAAGAATCTCTGTATGGATCTAACTCACACCAGGAGATTTCATTTAAAGACGTCTAAATGCGAGTTCCAGTTCATGTGCACTAAAGGCAGCATCAATGATAGCGTCCCACTTAAGTTCTTCCGTAGCATTCTGCATTTTGATTAACCTTTTCCATTCAACATGAATCTTTCTTGACATTTCTCTTGCATACTTTCCCTTTCGCTGGATTGGCAATAGGACTGTGCAAATGCGTTTGCAATGGCCTTATCCGAAGATAGTAATTTATTTCCAACGATAATCGGATTCTTCCTACACGAGGCTTTTCGATTTTGAATGTTAGAAAAAAAACTTTAAAATTTTTAAGCTGTCCTTTTTATAATCAATGTTTAAAATAAAATCTCCAAAGGATTGACGTTTGGCTTGTAATACAGCATTTTTTACCAAGCTAGCCTGCTTTCACCATGCAGCAATATCAGACTGCCTTCTAGTGAGCTCAGCATTTCTTCTGAGTCGGTCCCGTTTCACTTTATGTTCTCCAATTTAGGAGACTAGAAGCACTTAAGCCTCTGACTCTGCCGTGTGGTGTGCATGCCTTTGCACAAAACAAAATTGCTTTGTTAAGTTATTAACTAGTTTTTTCGGAGGAAGTAAATGGTCAAAATTCACTTCCCAGAGTTCTTTGTCAGTCATTTCTTCAAAATTGACATAATATGGTTTTTTTAAAATTCCAGGATTTCTTTAAACTTGACTTAAATCGTCCTGATGGGTGGCGAACATTAATAGAGGCCATGACTTGCCTGTGTCCTAAACCTGGATCCTCCAGAACGCTCCTTTCAGTGAAAGCACAAATGTGAGATGATACACACAACATGTCTGATGAACTTGTAAGGTTTATCCTAAGTTTATTAACGGTTATTTTAAGTTTTATACCTTTCCTATCTCCTTCTAATTTCAGCTTACAAGTTCCTGTCAGAATGTAAATTCAGAAACGCACTTAATGCTAATGTGAAAGAGTATTATTTAAGTCGTGACTTCACCGACTTCAGGAGAGAGAGTCTGATTCCCTGACTAGCGCGCGTTTGCCTTCTGGCTACGTCTCTCTTAGCTGTTACTACGCTCGGCCATACCTTAGGCCTTTGCTTGGCTTCGCCGATTTAATTAATACTTAGCCAACTAGTTAGATTCTGATACCTTCGGCTATATCTTTCAAATAGCTTAGTTAAGATAGTTTTAGTTTAAATTATTATTATTTTAAGTTCAAGCCCGAGTGGCGGCTTTGTGTAAAGTTCCAAGTAGGAACTCATCGTAAATATACTGAAAAATGAAGGGTTATAAACTCTCTTTAAGTCTTACGTGTTCTGTTCATACTCTTAAGCGATTATTCGCTTGTTAGTGTTCGTGGTGTTCTAAGTTAGAACTTTAGATTTAAATGTAAAACCCCGCAAACTACCCAAACCGTTGTAATGGATGTAAGTAAGCGGATCATCAGATTTAAAAATAAGCTCAAGAGAGTTGGAATTTAGGAGATCGTCAAATTCTAGTCCGGCATTTGGTTGCTTATAACTTCACCTTCTTGAGTGAGCGTTCATGTCGCCAATAATAATTGTCTTTGAAGATACCTCACGGCTGGATAAGTATGGCTTGCTATTAGGAGGGATGCAGAGAGCAAAGATCTTGAAAAGAGTCTCATTCCTCCATAGCTGAATCTTTACAATATCACTTTTGTCAGTACTCTCTCCCATAGATTTAATACTTTAAAATCAGAGATAAGATCTTTTCTGACACAAGTCAATATGCTGCTAGTAATTTGCCTGTATTTCGGAAGCAGGTACAATATGTATATCCTGGAAAAGGGTAGAACTTCATAGGGTTTATTTCATAGAGTACTCAGACAGGCTAGCCTTCCTGATTGCAAAAAGATCGATATTACATTTTTGTAAAGATCGCTGAATCTGAATCTTCTTGGACTGGGAAAAACCACCCGCGTTCCACTGAGGAAGCTTAAGTTTCATGGACGAAGAGTAGGAAGGCTACATGCCAAAACTGTAGATCACTTAGCCGCAAAGCATTTTCAGGGTGTACCACGAGGAGTTAGATCTGCTTCGCACCCCAATCACACTACTCATTAGACTTGGATTTTTATTGTGTAACGATTCTTAAGTTCCACCATCAGTTGTCGGTGTTATTGTAAAGCACGAAGTACGTGTCCTTCTATTCACCTGTGCTGGTATTGTTTCATGCCTGTGCGAGAAGTCGCCAGGCTCCTTAGTAGGATCTGTAGAGACATTAGGTTGTTTCGTAATTAGACATTAGTGGTGATGGAAAATGAGCAACGCCTTCGCCGGGACTCGAACCACTGACCTCTCGAATACGCGCCGAGTATGCTGACCACTACACCACGAAGTCATGCGAAGAAGGCGGGAAAAATACTTTATGTACTCCCCCCTTTTAAAGGGCGACTGGGGATTAGGAGCCCCAATGACCAAATCCTGGTGGTGGAGAATCACCATCCACCACCTTTCGTTCAGGCGCCGGTTGTAGAGATATTAGGTATTTTTTTGAAGCAAGAGAGGTGAAAAATGAGCAACGCCTTCGCCGGGACTCGAACCACGGACCTCTGAAATACGCGCCCAGCGTGCTGATCACTACACCACGAAGGCATGCGAAGAAGGTGGGAGAAATACCTTACAGATCTAGTAGAGTTTATGTGGCTTAAGAGAGCAAGATCTTATAGGTAGTCTTAGACAGATGGTTGTCTCCACAGAGTTTAATAAATAATAATATAATAATAATGTAATATGTAGTATCGTACTATATTCGATTTTACGTACTTGAGAGAATTCTAAGATAGATTGATGTTTAAAGTATTGTTTCGCAGAAATTCATCTGAAGTTTTACCAAGAAGTCGCATTTTGTTTTATGATCTTAATTTGGAAAATTTATACTCCTAATGAAACCAATGTTGACGCAATTTTGTAACTACAGGGCTGAGAATCTAATAATTGCTCATCGTTAATGTTCATAGACTCAGAATTTAAGGCATTAAATTTATTATCTGTTCTTGCACATTTATTTACTTTTAAAAAAAACATTGATTAAAGAAACTAATAAACAAAAGAAACAGTTATAAGGTATTTCTCCCGCCTTCTTCGCATGCCTTCGTGGTGTAGTGGTCTGCATGGTAGACGCGTAACCGAGAGGTCCGTGGACATGTTGTTAACAATTTGGACACCAGTAATAGCAAAACCATTTTATGCCCGGATTCACTTCAGTTTTAAGTAAAAACACTTATCTACCACCGCATGAACAGCTGTTCTACATGTCAGCATTCAGCTCTGTATATCTGTAAGCAAAAAGAAACGCAGAGATCTCGTATATCCTTCAACGAACTTTTGGAAAGCATTTTTGGATAAATAGATTTTACATGCCTCATTTCGCAAAGATATTATGCAATCACAAACGTTCATACCTTGCCCGAGATTCGAAATTAAAGTCGCTAGGTTGGCTAACTAGATTTTGTCGACCACTATATTACATAATAGTGGTAGGTTTTGCTTTAAAAGTTTCCTTGTGTCAACAAAAATTAGTAAAATATTATGCTTGTTACATGAGCACCAAACAGGCGAGAGTTGGACCTTTTTCTTACATCGATCCCCTTACATTTTTCTTCATTGCAGCATACCAGATAATCATAATACCGCACATAAATAACTTAAAGATAACAATTAAACTAAGAATACGAACAAAAATAGGGAAAAAAAATATTTATTTACGTTTTATAATTTTTTGCATTATTTTTATTTTTAATTTGAAATATATAAAGAAGTGTTCAGAAACCAAATCACAGATTCTAATCGAACTAAAGTTCGGTTTTAACTGATGTACTGATGCAATTTTTTTTCATCTTCGGCACAAAACTGCTCAACTTAATTGTTAAATCACCTCGCTCCGAAATTTTTAACCTGTTTCTTGTTTTCAGTAGTAAATTATTGACTCTGTTACAGCAATAGGCAAGAAGATGTTAATAATGTTAGTTTGGTAACAACTTTTATTTTGAGATATTTCTCTCAAATGACTCAAATTCTAAAATTTAGCGTTCCATGTGTTTTTGTAATCAATGGTGCCTTTATTATGCTAATCAACTGCCACTGAACATTCAGGTATCAACCCCCAATCGATCCCTTCATCACTGACCCCTTAAAAATTTCATCCCAACGGCTCAACACCGACCCCGTTGGGAATCGTTGATTTGCACCGAATGCCTAACACGTGTTCCATATACACTCATGTCCATAAATTAAGGATAATGCAAAATCAGGCAAAGGAAGAGTTAGAAGCAAAACAAATTTGACTTCTTTGTAAAGCTTATTTATTAAACAAAAGGTAAAGAGCAAAAAAAGATGCTATATGTTTGATATTATTAAAACAATTAGCGATTTTTTTCTCCCTGGAGCAAATTACAAAAAAAAAAAACCTATTTACAGAAAACAAATATTACATGGTTGGTATGATTGGTAATACATTGTATGTCTCCCAGACGATGCAATACAGTCCATAGAACGCCTAGGCATGCTGAGTATCAAATTATCGATCTGATCTTGGGGGTATTACACCACTCAAAAAGCAATGCTCTCCGAAGTTCCGGTAGACATGTAGGAGGAGGTCGACGGGCTGCAACTCATCGGCCAAGCATGTGCCACACGTGCTCTACTGGATTCAAGTCCGGTGAGAATGCTGGCCAGTCCATACGGTTGATATCCTCCGATTGAAGGCATTCGCTTACGATCATCATGGACCATCATCTTGGAATTGTTGCGAAAGCGTGGAGATGACACTCTGTTCAATTCCGTCTGATACTTTCAGTTGGGTACGCCCATATTCCAGACGGCCGATAATTCTACCACTTAAAAAATCATCCAAATGCGTGCTTTGTGTCATAACTATTTGGTTATTGCACTGGAATGCTTATAAAGCGCCTGCGAATAATTTTACTTCTTTGCCTGTATTCCTTACACTCTCGTCATTGTGACGTACCATCGGTGTCATCTGGTTACTTCCTGAAATTTGCATATGATTCTTGAAGATGTGTGTAGTGATTTTACAGGTGATATATTTATTTTAGAGTTCGATTTCCGCGTGACTCCGAATTATCCTTAATTTATGGACATGAGTGTAAATATAATTCTGAGAGCTGGGATTTAATTTCTTCCCACCCGAATATCATTTACACTAAGCTACTTACCATCGGTTCCCAAATATGTGTGTTCTGGTGGAAAATTTGCATTTTGTGACCTTCTATGTGGCTTAGTCATTTACAACTTGTACATTTTGAAACAAGTTACAATCTTTTACTTGATATTTATATGTTTTTAATGAAAGCAGTTCTGTCCGGTAGCAATCATGGATCCTGAACAGCCATGATCAGCCTGAACAGCCGTGACTTGCTTTATAAAGAAGAACTGAAACTAATTAAATGAAACATGGAAGACCGCATTTACGAAATCAAACCAGCTTTAAAAAAAAATATGGGAAACAGAGACGTACACCAGTCAAATGGGAAGTTAAGCGGGTTAGTCTAAGGCTCTAAGGCTTCTGTTTACACATTCGGAGCAATAACGAAATACCCATTTGGTATCAACATCACGCTCAGCTATTACAAACTGAGCGCTCATATGCTTCGTGTGCGATCAGCAAACATTTGTCAGTTGCGAGAAAACGTGCCCACTAGAAACACTGACCTTGATAAGTTAACTGAGGCCCCGGAGGGGTAAGTGTCACAGGATTTCAGAAGCAGCCTCACTCACTGGCTGTTCTCATAGTACTGTCAGGAATGTACCGAGACTTGATTAACTTAAGCACATTGCTGTCAAACGTTGAAGAGACTGGGAAGGTCACATTGTAGCTAATTCCAGATGGTCGAACATCTGAATGGTGAACCTCAGTTCTCCAAAGCAAAAGGGACATTGGCAACCTTAGATATCGATTATCATACTAAAACTAAAAACCAAAGATAAAATAAAAAATTAATTAAAAAAAAGTTAGAAGGAAAATTACAAATGGAAGATTTCAGACTACAATCTAACATTTCAAAATTTCAGAAAAGCGTTTACGGTTTAAAAAAAAATGTAAATATTATAAGGATTAAAAAAAAAGTAAGGAAAAAGAAAAAAAGAAAGAAGAAAAAATTATTCTGTGTTGGTTACAATATATGACTTTAGAAATATTAAATTTTACTATAACATTGCTTCAAATATTTAAAAAACTATCAGTTATATATATGCGTTCTAACTTACATAAATGAAATAGATTGTTACAAAATTACTTAGAGAGATATTACAATATAATAATAAATAAAATAGAGAGATTATTAAAGATTTATTTTTTATTCTTAAATTACTCAGTTTATTAATCAGTAATAAACTGGTTAAATACGAAAGATAAATTAAAGATCATCTCTTTTACGGAACAACAGCACTCTGATAATTTCCTTTGTGATTTTGGCTATGAAGAAGGCAAACATACTCCTCTCATTTCCTCTCATTGCGAAGCCTGATCAATTTTTGCTCTCAAAGAAAATTTTATTTCTTTTTGCGTATAAAATTTTAGAAGCTGGTATTTTTATTGTAATTCAAAATCTGCTCCTTCGAGAAATTCTCTGCTACATTTAATTTCGTGTATTTACAATTTTTGTGTGAATTTTGCTCAAAGTGGTCTAAACCTAACGGAGCTTAAGAGTTAAATGGATTTTCGAATGTTCTGAATGCCATGAGTGCTAAAATTTAGTGATGCTGTTATGGTCAATGCAGTCGAACGATTCTGATATTTCGACAGAGCAGAAGCCACCTTACAATCAGGATAATGGAATATTGTGCGAACCAACGGTGCAGGAGGTAAGCCCTTCTTTTGCACTTAATAGTAGTAACGATCACTCATTGCTAGAAATAGATGCTCTCTCTAAAATACTGCACTCATGTACTAACAACGAAAAACATATTACTTCATGATATTAGTAATTACACTTAGCATAAATATCACTCCATGAATGCGGGTACCTACGCTTACAAAATATCAGTATTAAATCATTTTTAAGCGAGACGTCATTTGAAGAAGCGACGACTAATACCTCCAAAAATTTCCAACAACTTGAAGAAAATTCCGTTAACTCTATTCAGAAAACTTCCAAACCCCTACGAAATATGCGAAGAAGCGAAAATCAGCTAACAAATGTCTAATATATCTATTTCACATCAATCTAAAAATCTAGAAATTCAACAAATTGAACTGAAGAAATGAAAATCTCCTTTCAATAAAGCATTTCATCTGCGGCACCATTTTTAGTCTTCAGAAGGGTAATATTCCACCATTAATTATTAATAACATTACATACCCAACTGAAGTTATACAGTTTATTCATCACACAACTGGATCGAAGTCCACTCGACCGCTCGGTCGTTAGTGGGTTTGTTACTGAACACTGGTAGTTGGATCTGGGTTCGATTCTAGGTGGGCAAGCTGACTGCATGAGCGTTTTCATGGTGTTCCTCTGTGTAACATGTATACAAGCCATTTTCCTTAGAAAGCCCTTCACGAACATCCCTTAGGTAGTAGCCCTTGTGTGCTTTGCCATAACCAAATAACCCAAACAACTGGATCAAGAGTTACTGGTACACTCAGGCCAAAAACTAAGAATTAAACCGCCTGATTCCGATATTAACAAATTAATAGAGATTTCTGTGGTGTTCAAGCTCAACCCTATGTATTACTTTAAGATAAGATGATTACAGTGAATATAAGAATTCTGCCAGTTCACAGTAAGTCCCAAAGGAATTAATTATTCGTGATCTCATTGCTGCTAAATTCAAACCTGCATAAATGACGCAGTTAGGAAACTGAAGAGAAAATCGATATTTCCATCTACTCTTAATACATCTCCCACGCGCAGAAAAGAATCCTTGCGTAGGAGGAGCCGTGCTATTAGCCACTCACGTATTTATATAGCGTAACACGAGCACAGGTCTAGTGTACCCCAGGCTTCTTAAAAGCTTCGGAAAAAATCGGTTGCCAAGGCCCATGAGAAGCGTATTTGCTCTATCTCGCGTTCTTTCTGAGCAGTTTTTACGTAACAAAATGTGGCCACAAATACATGATGTATAAATAACTAAATAAATGCCAGAGTTACAAAAATACAGAAAACCAGCAATACAACAAAAAAGATTAAAATTGTGTATAGATTTTTACAACATTTACTTATACTTATGACATCCAACAACAGTCTAAAATTTAAATAGCACACTTCGCTGAATACACAACCATTGTAACACAGGCCAAAACAGATATTTGCAATCAGTTTTAGTATTGCCTTATTTGCTAGAGGTAAGGCTTACAAACTGGAGAATTTTAATTAATATTAGCAAAGCATATGCTGTTTTATTTCGCAAAAGTCAGTCACACAATCTAACATCTACTCCGATATTCTTTGGATGGAAAGTACGCTGGAAACAAGAAGTCACATATCTAGGCATCATGCTTGGTGCAAAATCACTTTTAAAGCTCACTTTCGCATATTCAGGAATCAATTTAATATTACCGTTGCTAACTTAGTAACAGAAACTACTAGAAAATTCTTTTCCAAACATGCTCACAATTTTTACTACAACTTCATAAGAATACTATAATTTATATGCAAAACCACGCAAAAGTAAATAAATAAATTAATAAAATTCAGATTTTCTGATGCGTTGTTCACATTTTAAATGATAATGAAAACAGTGTAGAACTTGACCACAAAATCATTCAAAATAATATATCTTTCTTCAAATTCTGGTACCATATTTTTGCGATTTTTGATTTGATAGAATACGGCAGAATTTACAACGTAGAAAATGTATTATTTTATGATTCAGGTTGTGTTTCCCATAACTGAAATTAAGCTTTAAAACACTTAAATATAAGCCTACATGGCAATGATAAATTTATTCTTTCCTTACAACTCTTCATTGAGTCTTTATTACAAATCATCATTGCTAACTTAAATGTCCAGTTAAGCCAACAAAAAATGCTAGATCTTGTTGTCCATGTGTCATTATATAGCTAGTCGATGGTTTTATTTATTTATATATTTACTTTTGTGTCATGAAAATTTTGATTTCATTTATTAAATGGAGAAACTGTTTTACTACAACCTTTTGATATAACTATCTCAAATCATTATATTAAATAATTTATCTGTACTCACGTTCAGTTTCTTCAAGCAAACAAACTCGACGATTCAGAGCTCGTTCGGAAATAAAGTTTACTGTTTTAGTTATTATCTCAATAACCTCATCCATTTGCAAATTTTCGGCCCGGCTGGATAAAATTGCTTCGGGAGCTACCAGTTTGAGACTACTGCATTAAATACTAATATCTAATATACTAATATACTACTCTAATATACTAACACTACTAATATCATCAGTGAGATAGAAGGTACTTCAATTATTTCTAGAACTTTGTATATATTTGCTGGCTGCCTCCACTCTTGTTAACATTTCGTCCCAAATAGCAGATTTTAGATAAAACTCTACTCCCCCTTCATTAACTTAAAGGGGAAATTTGCTCATCATCTCTATTAATTTCGTTTTGGCATTTTGCGTTGGTTCACTATAACCGGCGTTATATTGGCGAATGTGCGAGGAGTTTCAACAGGCATCCGGGAGTATTGTTTCAATGAATACTATCCGTAAGGAAGCACATCTGCTTGGTTTTCATGGTCGTGCTGCTGCCGATAAGCCTTTGATTACAAAGTCCAACCGCGCTGCTCGGTTAATGTGGTACAAAGCACATCGAAATTGGACCGTAGATCAGTGGAAACGGGTTCTTTCGAGTGACGAATCAAGGTTCACCCTTAACCGTTCGGATGGCAAGGTCTGGGTCTGGCGTCTACCTGGAGAACGTCTCCTGCCAGAATGCATTGTGCCAACAGTCAAGTTCGGCGGAGGTGGAATTATGGTCTGGGGGTGTTTCTCCTGGTATGGGCTGGGACCCTTGGTCCCCATTCATGGTAAGCTCAAATCCGATGCCTACTGCACTATTTTGGATGACAATGTGCTTCCTACGTTGTGGCAGGTTTACGGGTTGGACCCCTGTTACTTTCAGGACGACAATGCCAGTTGTCATGTAACCAAGGCTTGGTATGGTGCCAATGGAGTTCATCGAATGGACTGGCCTGCCCAGAGTCCAGACCTGAACCCTATCGAGAACCTCTGGGACGAGTTGCATCGCCGAATTCAGGGGTGAACTACCCGTGTAAAATCGGTGAAGAAATTTCTATGTCTTCTCTAAGCCGAGAGGGAGAAAATACCACTAGCTGTCATACAAAGACTTGTGGAAAGTATGCCCCGGAGGGTCCACGCTGTAATTACCTCTCGTGGAGGCTCTATCAACTATTGATTTTGAATAAAGTTAGTTTTTCTTTTCTATCACAGGTGTCCAAATACTTATTGGTAGTCAGTGTATTTACCCTTAAAACTGAATATTCATATCTCTGAAGAATATTGTTGCGTGCGTACAGGTTCGTAATGGATTGAATGCACAAGTCGATAAAAAGTTAATAAAATTTATTCTTATCCCAAGAAATAAAATAAGATGCTGAAATTTCCTCAGAGATATTCGTACAATATCGTTGTACCCTTACAGTAGTTATATTTTAAACTCCTAAAACATTAAATAGAACTCAATTCAAAATACAGAGAGAGCTAATTCGATCTCACCGTGAATTCGCCACAATCAACTACAGTTGGCTTAAAGCAACTGAACTGAGATGTTTCTGTCCGGCTTTTATCAGTTTTTAATCATTCACGAGAATTCTGATGAAATCTATTTTCTCGGTAGCCAAGCAGTATAATTACGAGATATCTATTTATTAAAATGTTAAATGCACGTGCTCCTGTACTTTTTACTTTTTCGGCGTTTTACTCTTAGAACTCGTCGCGCACAGCATTGCACGCGGAAATGAAACAATTTAATTACAATTCTGCTTAAAACAGCAAATTAAATACAAAATCCGTAACAATATTTTCTTTTATTTTTCATTAAAAAAAAGAGACATTTCTTCAATTACTTTTGTTTAATGAAATATGCAAAGCATACGAGGATTATTTTTCTAAGGAGAGCTGCAAAATCATTCATGCAGCCAACCAATTCGTCGGGATTCCACATGAGGTTAATTCCAAAGCTAAGCGTGGAATTTTTGCATCTTTAAACTTTGATTGCAAAGCTTTATTTATTTATTTTAGCATTAATTCTTCCACAAAGACATATGTAAAATTTTCAACTGATCTGCTTAAAGACATTACAATTTTCAATCCATTATTGATGCCTTACAAAAATTTGAACTTTATATAAATATGAAGTAATAATAACGAGCTGAAATTATATAAAATATATGATAATGATATTTCTGTCTCACTTTAAGTATTTAATTGTTAACCATTAATTAAGCTTTTGATTTGATTTGGTTAAGTGATTGAAGAAAAGCACTTGCCTCACCTCTTCCCATTTCTGGTGAAAGTATATAGTTAGAGGACTGGCCCAAATATTGATGATAAATTACAGGTTATGTTGATCCATGCTGGGGCTATCGTAGAATCAGAGTGCAATTTCATAGAGTCTATTTGAAGTTTAACAGCTAATTAGGACTTTCTCCATTGGTTTTATTCACCGATGCTGGACAAATTTTGGATGTATATCACTGCACCGTAAGCCTTTGAAGATACGTCTGAGAAACCTTGCAGTACTACCAACATGGTATCGGTTTTTAAAAAAACATCTTGACACATGGATATATTCGAAATATGGTAGCTTTCTAATGAATAAAAGTTCTATCAGGTTCTTCAAATCTAAGTTTTTCCATTGTTTGGCAACATTTGGAGGTAGTATTTCTTTCCAATAAATTTAAGCAACCATAACTGTCTCAGAAAGATCTTTGCTTTAACAATAACAGGACCCAAGAGTCCGAGTGGATTACAGACGCGTGCTATTTGAGATAATACATCTTCTTTGCTGAAGTTATGGATAACGCTTATGCTTATTTTATACGTAAAGGAATCGCTTAAACTATTACAAAACATTCCTAGTGCTTTAACTATTATTTCTTCAGAATTTTGATCAAGCATGAACTTGCAGTTCAGTGGTTGGTGCCTTGTTACTGCACCACTTGTGCAAAGTCATTCCTTCCCTTTGAAGAAGATGCTTCAATTTTCTGACTTCAGTTTTTCTAACTCGTTGAATTCTGAAGAACCAGAAAAGCAATCGTCCATATAGAAATTTCAAAGGACTGCTCTTGAAGCCAAGGAAAGTCCTTTCCCTCATATAGGGGTAGTTGTAAACTTTAGAGGCTAAGTATGAAGTCGCGGTCCTGTAAGTTATAGTTTGCAACTAGTAAATCTTAATCGGTGCGAATTTGCTATCTTTCCATAAGATTTTTTGAAGCTTAGTTTGCGAAGAATTAACTTAAATCATTCTGAACATGTGTTTGATGACAGCAGTAAAGGCGAAAATGTGTTTTCTGAACTAATTATAATCGAGAAGAGGTCTTCTTGAAGCACTCCTCCTTTGCACAATAAATTATTTAAGGAATACCCGCTAGATGTTTTCGAACTCGTATTGAAGACCACGCGTAGTTTAGCTGTTTTGCTAGTTGGACGTGAAACCGTAGTGTGGTAGATAATACCACTTATAGATAATACAACTTATAGATAAGTGTATCTTCTTTCACCTCCTTCATATGATGTGTTCTCGTGAGGTGTTCGTTGGAATAACTTAATTAGTCATTGCAAGTTTTGCGCGTTTCTACTTCTTCTATTTCACAGAAGCTTGCTAGTGTTTTATTGAGAGTTTCTAAATTTGTAGACAAGAAACAGGGTTTTGGTGTATAACACAAGTTATTGTCTAACATACTACCCGAAACAAGGTAGATAAAACAGCTTGATTGCAAGAACAAATAGTCTCTCAATATTATTTTATCATCTCTCAAAATTGAGAAGAATAATTGAGCACCCAACAGAATATCGACCTTTTGAGCAATGAAAAATCAGTCTACAAGTTTGATTTTCCTTGGAATGCAAAAATTCGAAACAGTAATTCTTTTGGAAGGCATGAAGTTAGTTATGTTAGGTACAATTAATAAATCTATTTCTCAGGGTGAATCATTACTTTTACTCGATAGATAAACTGAAACATCTTTCGCAATGTTCAGCGTTGTGTCATTTAATCCACTTATAGGAACGTTTATATTTTCTTTCTTCCAATCCGAAGCATCGGCTGCTCTAGTAGTCATAAACCAGCTTTCAAAAGCCGAATCTAGAATCGCTCTGAAGGGTCTGCTTTTGCATCCTTCACATACATTATTGCAATTATTATTATACAAATTAAAATTCAACGTATTTTACAGTTAAACTGTAGCTTTACCTCTCATGTCACTTGTGGTAAAACTCTCCTCTAATAATTTTTCTAATAGTTCAACTAATTCTATCGGCCCATCGACAGCAACACCAATCGCTTGTGCTCTGGCACGCCATCTTGATTCAGATTCATGTTTAACAGTTTTCTTTCACGCATTTTTTAATTCCATCGTAATGCTGAACGTGAGAAAAAGAGATATGCGTTTCCAATTATTCCATAACATATTACAACGACTGCATCTTGCTTAGCAACAGTAACACCTGCTAAATTTAGTGAGTAGTTATCACAGTTAACAAATAATGCTTGATTATTTTTTTTTCCATAATTCTTTGTTTGACCTCAGATATGTGATCTGACATCACGGCAGCGTTATCAGAACATTGTGATCTACTGTTTGTTAATGAAATTTGAACGGAATTCAATTTTTCTAAAATTGTGTTTTCAATTGATTCTGCATCTTTTAGCATGTAGTTCAATGAATCTAAAAAAAAAAAACAATTCTTTGATAGAAAATATTTGCTGGTAAAAGAAATACCTACATACCTAAAGATTTGCGACATTTTTTCTCGATGAGCGGTATCAGGAATCGAATCAAATAGAAGTCCGTAATATTTATTTCTTTTTATGTCATTTATTAGCTGATTATTATAATTTGGTGTCGGAATTAATAATAGTTCAAGGTCGAAGGATTTATAATATAATAAAACACCGTAGTGTATTGTTTGTTATCGTTTTAAAATAATAAGCGTGAGCTGTAGGTGTATTTCGTTTAAATGAATAAAAATATTTCGCTATTTTAGAAAAATAAAGTGTTTAGAAAGAAAGAAGAAAGAATGTTTTGCACGTGGAGATATTTGACTGATTTACTGCAAACATTATTAACATACTTTATCAGACAAAAAAAGAAAGGAAATAATTGTATTACAAAAATTATTAATTTAAAATTTATTTCCCAGAAATCGATCAAAATAAAAACAGAAAAGTTCTGGAAATTCTTGTTTCTCTTTGGGACGATTTGGCGCCCCTCTGCGAGCGGCTCAAGGAACACAATAGGCCCACGTGCCTCCCTCTCTTTACGCCACTGGGAGTAAAGTCGTTTCGGGGTTCGAATCCAAGTGAACAGGCTGGCTGCATGAGCGTTTTTGTGGTTTGTAGCATGTGTAACGTGTATACGAGCCAATTTTCCTTAGAAAGAACTCTCACGAAAGCATCTCTTCGCTTAGGCAGACAGCCCTCGTCTACTTTGACGTAATCAAATAAACGAAACCAAATAACACTTTACAAACTTTAGAGGATTTTATAAACGTACATTGTGGGACGTCCAGTTACAGGAGTAGTACAGAAATTTAAACTTCTAGTAACAAATTGAGTCAATATTAAATTCTGACTGTCGTCATTGTTGAAAAAAAAAAAAAGGATGTGGTCTAGAATGATAATCCCGTTTTTCCTCCTAAATTGTAATGATGGTTCTGTTTGCGTGTGGTTTAAATTGTATCGGCTCAAAAGGCGACTAGAGGTTCTGTTCTAATCCTGAAATTGTTTCTCTGGCGAGTGTTTTTGGCAGTAATGAAAGTTGTATTAATGTATACCTGTAAACATTGAATCATAATTACAAGATCATTGTCTAAAAATACAGTTTTCAGTATAACAGTACTGCTTGATACATCTAGGATTTAAGAATTAAGCAGCCGGAGTCTCCCAGCGGTCAAAGTTTGCGATATACCTTCGAAAGAATTTATATGCGTATAGGCTAAAATAAGAACTAAGCTTCATTCTAAAAAATGTAGGCTCGCAAAATTATTTTATACTTTATTGTTTAACACTTTTATTTCAAAACATTTGAAATATTTGTTTTCGTAAAACATCAAATATAAGAAAAAGTATAACAAAAGCTAAAACTGTAGAGACATTAGGTTATTTTCGAAGCAGGAGACGTGAAAAACGAGCAGTGCCCTCACCGGGACTCGAACTACGGAACACTCGAATACGCGCCGAGTGTGCTGACCATTACACCACGAAGGCATACTAAGAAAGCGGAGAAATAATTTATAAAACTATTGATTAAAGGAATAATAATTATTATTGTAATCAATTAATTATTTGTTTTTAAGTTATATACTTTGTTTTTAAGTTATATAAAAACAAAGTAGAATGTTTTCTACTTCAGTTTGTACTTTCGAAACGTCAGTTTTATTTAACTCAGCAGCAGTTCAATAAACAGCAGTGGCATATTCTGTAATCTTTCTTCTGGCATCGTCTTGTTTAAATAACTTTTGACCATTAAAATTCAGAGAAAGAATTATTATTTACTTATTTATTTATTTGGGAATGAACTTAAAAGAGATGAGAACTTGAAGCAGGAAGAGTCAGAATAGATTTTAAACATAACTTCTATGAAATAGGAAGTCCAGACATGTTTTTAAAGCAATTTGTCCGCTTAGAAAAGTTAATGCAATATATGTGTGAGGCAGAATTACATTATTTTAATGTGCTTTTAATTAATGGGGGCAAATATAATTTGTCCCCATTAATTAAAATCAAGAGGAAATCTCTTTATCCAGAGGAAAGAAAAATATTAATAAATATATTATTAAACTCAATATTAAAGGAGAAAACAATTCCGTGAGGGGTAAAGTATTTTATGATGTGTAATAATGCCATATCCTCGAAACGAATTTCCGAAGAGGATCACCTGATGTCCAGTCGAGGTCAAGAGGAACGGAAATTTCTCCCTCATTTTAATGTCATACAGCAGCATATTTAAAAGACTTCTAGGATATTGCCCATTTAATACTTTTTTTATTACTCTTAATTTAAAGAAGGGTTGAAGATTGTTCTTATAATCTGTAAAACTTTCAACACGATATGAAGCCTACATTTTTGGATTCAAGCCTTTAAGCTTAACAGAAATATAATCAATAAAACTGTGCTATTTTTGAAAAATCACTAAAAATCAGTAAATTGTGTTAGATTAGGAGCAAAGTTTTTTCTTCTCTATTCTATGACAGAAACAGTAAATTCTGAGAATATTACATTGCTCTGTTGGTGACCGCATGTGCAAAAAACTTTAAAAAAATTTCCAACATTAAATTTAAAAGTAAAAAGATTACATTAAATTTAAAAGTAAAAAGATCGAAATCCAATTTTTAGAAAGCTATTATTTACCTTCAAAGTATTTATTTATCTAAATCAGCTAAACACATCCAGATTTCATAGCTCTGGCTTTGTTCATGTGTCTTTTTCCACATTTTACGCGAGCTTTGTTTCATTTGTTAAAACAGAATTAATTCAAAGGAGAAGAACGAGAAACCTATTCTGTGGCTTAGATATATTCACTGTGCAACACTAATTTGAACTCGTGTAATGAAACAGTGAATTAGTTTAAAATATCTTAGTTTTAGGAAAAATTTTACGATTTTTGACCATTAATTTTTTTATCGCCATTTACAAAACTTTTAATAACTGGATTAACGATTATGATTTTAATTTTAAATCTCAAGTGAATAGTACTGAAAGAAATAAACGGAACCCCATTTAGATGCATTTATATTAAGAACTGTGAAACAGATATATTAAATCTAAAACAATTTGGCGGCAATTTTCAAGCATTTAGATGAACTTTTTACTAAAAAATAAATTTTTTTTAAATTTAATTTTTCAATAATTTTTGTGAAATGTTTATAATTGCACTTAAACATACTAAAAAAATCTGATGTGTACACCACATGACTTCCTTTTATGGAATATCAAATTATAAGCATTTTTTCTTGCGCTTCTTAAACTTACTGGATTGAATTAAATCTACTTTGTCAATAGCGCATAAACCACAATAGAATAAATGCACTCTAAACTTCACTGTATTTGTTTAGCATGGCGACACTTTGGCGCTAAGTTTACTTAACAGCGTGACATCTCATTCATTTTATTACTCAGAATGCACAAAAAGTTATATCATCTGAAGAATTATCTAATCATTGCTACATGCTCTGTTGAAATACTATAATAAATCTAAAACGATGTATAAAAGAAAAAAAAAAAGAAAAGAAAAAGAAAGAAAGAAAAAAACAATTTTTCACAGACTGTTCGGTATTTTTAATTCAATTAATCCAGTTCTCACTTCGCTACAAAGCAAAAATACATAAAATCTCAAAATATCTATATTACAAATTACGAAGTAAATCTTAAACACTTATTACCTCGAATAAATTCTACAATAGATTAAGCGTGATTTAATTCGCAATAATAAAAGAAGGCGGTATCTTTGTTGTTACGAAGCTTAGTTTCTCTAGATTGGCAACAAATCCACAGTTCTGCTAAGTTTCAAATGTAAACAAATATGGGTGCTGTATGATAAAATAATTAAATTAGCTGTATTAAACAACTTTTAAATTGTTGATAATTCTACAAATAATTTACATAACACTCCAGTTCCCAACATATTTAAAATTTTAGAAATTAAGAACATTAACTGCTATGAGAACTTTTATACTTCTCTACCATTAGAAGAAATTTTTACTAGTTTAATGCAACTCCCACAACTTTTTCCCTGATATGCTTAACATTCTTTGAATTGATAGATGGAAAACTTACCTGAATTGTGCATTATTTAATAACTACATTAAATTCAATAATAAGATCTTTCAGCAGATTAGAGGATTACCAATGGGAACCAACAGTTCTACGCAAATATGTAACTTATTCCTTTTTGCTTATGAGTATAAATTCCAACTTAGTTTGAATAAGAATGAATTAAAGTTATTTGAGAATGCGTTTAGATACATTGATGATATTATAACTTTCAATAATAATTCTGCTTTAGAACAATTCAAAATTTACCCAATTAGTTTAACACTTTATAAAACTAATACTAATAAAGATACTATTGAATACCTTGACCTATTTATAATTAAACACAGTAAAATTGAATTATATGATAAAAGGAGAAATTTCCATTTTAATACTATTAAACTAATTAATTGGAACTCCAATATCTCTAGAAAAGTAATAGGTAACAAACACTTTTTATAGCCAACTAATCAGAATAAAAAACATTTGTACTGAAATAGAAGATTTAAAAGATGAAATAATAAAACTAGTTGATACAGAACTAGTTGTATTCAGGTTAATAACCAAGTCCCAACACAATTTATTAATTTATATATTAAAAAGGCAGGCATTAACTTTTCTTTATAATTTATTGACTCTTTATAGTATGATAACATTACCTTAAACCTTAACTGAAGGGTAATGAAGGATTTTGAAGAGTTAAGGGATTATCTTGTAAATATTTCTTGTAAATATTTGTAAAAATGTATATTTAATACTGGATTCTTTCCTTTTACTAATAAAGGGCCATTTTGGCCAGTTTAGTAAGTTTTATTACACATCTTAAATTCCGTTTTAATATAATTAAATATTAAAATACTTTTTACTTTCATAAAAACTTTTAAAATTTTTCTAAATTAAAATTCAAAAATACTTCTTAAATTTACTAAAAAATTATTACAGACCTTAGTAATTTGAAACCATTTTTCACTTTACAACAGTTTGTTTTTTCACAATTTTTACACATTTTTACACACATTTTCACACACATTTTTACATTACTACACAGTTAGATTAAAAAAATTTTTTTAGCTACAGAACACACATATTTTACATTACATATAGTTTGTAGAATAATTTTAAATAGTTTTTTAAATGGTTCTTACATACAGCAGCTTATCATTCAACTTTACCTTTTACTAGCGCCCTCTTTTATAAATAGAAGGAACACTACTTTACATCACTTTATTTGACTTGCTACTTGTTCACACTCCGATAGAAATAATGGTAAATTAATTAATTTAATTAATTTAATTTAAAACTTACTTTTTACTTGCCTTTATTATATCATTTTAGTATTATTTAATTTAGTTTCTACTTTATTTTTACTATGTTAATAGTTTCTGTATCTTTTTTGTTTATATGCATATTCGTGTCGGGGAAGTTTTTTGTGGGCAAGAGTTTCTAAATTAAATTGGTTTTCTAAAAAAATGGTATTATAAAGGGTATTGTTTTGTATTGGCTTTGATTTGTACTTTTCTAAAAGTTCCACTTGTTTGAATTGCTTTTGGTAGGTCACATCATTTGGTTTTACTTTACACATCATTTGGTTTCGGTTTTGGATTTTACACTTTACATAAATGACGAAACACGAATTGAATAACTGAAGAGTTGAGGGCAACTTCCCCTTGATAAGTCTGTCTTCTGCCCAGCTCAACAATTATTCACTTATGCATATTTTTTATATTTAGAATTTAAAAAAAAATTATTACAATTTTATATTTGTTAACAGATTTTGATACTTGCATTTGATTTACTTATGTTCTCAGAATTTAAATGATATTGTAGATTAGTTCGCAGCAATATAAATTATTTATAATTTCTTTTAAACTTATTTCTATAATTAATTTTTTACTTTAAATTGCTTTTTACGAATAGAAATTTTGTTAAATTCAAATTTCATTCCTTGCAGCGATGGCGCAAGAGAATTATTTAAATTTAATTTAACTTTACTATATTCTTTTGAAACATATATATCTTTATATACTTTTGGGGCGGCCGAATGCAACCAAAAAGGGGAAGTGCATATTTACATATTATAGCAGCCCTATATACAAAATTTCAACGTTCTAAGGCTCCTCGTTTTTGAGTTATGCGAGGTACATACATACATACGTACATACGTACGCACAGACACTACGAAAAAGCTCTTCAGAATGCATTTCAAATCAGTTTTACAATTTTTGGGGGCAAAAAGAGTTTTTTGTTCTGTCCTTACGTACATATTTTTCGCGATTACAATACTTCCTTTTTATTTCATACAAAGAAATAAAAAATACAGTATTTTTGTTCAGTTTTTGCTTTGTTTTTTATAATGTTAAAACATCTACTGTATGATACACATTCTAATATTATTTAAAATATATCAAGCGCTGAGATGTATAATTGTATTAACAAATAGCTAAAAAAAACTTCGATTAAAAATATATTTTGTGTTTAATGTCCTTGGAAACGCCACACATTTCATTTCAATATCTAGTGCCATCATTTAAATATAAAATAACACAAGTATGCATTTATAATAAGTTTTATTTTTTTAATTCCTTCTTCTTCAAGAATACTTTGTGGCCACATTTTCTGTATTCAACAGGTTAATTAATTTTATATTTATTTTCGAATTTTCTTCATGCAAAAGAAAATATATATTCAATTAACTATGTATTAAAATTATCATTATTATTATATCAGCATCTTCAAATTAAAAATTTTTAAATGCTATTGAATAGTTCCACGTGCCATCCCCACCCACCCTGCTTGTTTTTCTTAGAAATAAACGCACGAGCTCTGTCGACTGTTTTCAATCGCAAGTCTTTCGGAAGAAAATCAATAACTTGTTTTCAAAATCCCTGAGTCTGGTTTCAATAGTCTACAATTTTTAGCGAATCAAAACAGAGATACGAAATACGTCATTAGGCAACCGTTGCGAGGGGCAGCGAATTTAACCAGAATTAGGGAAGGAAAGTCAAAAATAGAACTCCGGATTTAAACATGCTATGCTCCAGGAGAATAAAGAGAAATTTGATGGCTTCAGCAATTCAGCGAAATTTCGTATAAAAGAAAGTTTTACAGCATTTTCGTTAAAGTGCAAGAAATTAAATTTTACCGTTTACCTAAGAGCTAAAAATGCATGACGTTGTTTTTACACCAAAATGATACCGTGCAGAGGTAATACCGTATTTCCTCGAGTATTTTTCCCTCTAGCATTTTATCGCTATGTTCTTAAGCTTTTAAAAATATTCGCATAAGTTTCTCCCCTCTACTGTATTGTAATGTATTGTAAATTGTACCATTATATTTATTTTTGATAATTTATTGATTATTTTTATTTTTATCCGGTATATTCAATTTGCATTTTTGCATTAGCATTTCATCGATTTTAATTTCTTTTGCATTTACTCATTTTTTATTAAAAACACAAACAATTTATAGATTATTTGAAACGTATTTTCTGCAGATTCTTCGTTAAACTACCAGGACGTAACAGGTGTTCTCAGACATTAGAAACATACCAAATATGTGATTTCCCCTTACTTCTATTATTTATGTTCAAATTCATTGTAGCTTTACCTAGTGCGGATGTCTTCGGCCTTTCGATATCCGAATCTTTTTTCCCCTTTCGTTATTCCGGGGTTCTTTTTCGGGAACTGCAATCAAAACTCATTCATGGGAGGCGCTCCTGGGGCTTTACAAGACAACTAAGACGGACGCATTGCGCAGAGTCTTTAGAGCAGGGGTTCCCAACCCTATGCCCACGAGCACCGCGGCGACCGCCGCAGTGGGATCACAGTAAAAGTATTTTAGTTATCAATAAAATTCTATGTAAAAGTTCTCATTTTTAATGAAATAGAAACTGCGTCCAACACAAATACCAGCATAAAGCTAAATGCGACTGATCTCTTTTATTAACTCTATCGAACTATAAATTTACCTTAGCAAAGTAAATGATTTCGCCATCCAACAGAAATTCTAGAATGTGATTTAGGGTCAAAGCGGTTGGAAACCCATGCTTTAGATAATATGGCTATGATGATGTTCAATGCTAATTATTGTTTATGTTCTCAGAAGATGCAACAAGAAGGAATCATTCGATTGCTTTGAAATTTCGTATGCATAAATGTTTCGATCAAATATGCAAATGATAAAAATTTGGTGTCCAATGAATGAATAGACAATTGCAGATTCCAGCGCATCGGAACTCCGCATCCGACAGATGTATATAAGGAGCTGTTCTTGAACTGTTGCTAAAAATTTCTGTTGCATTGCGATTTAGGATATCTTTCAACGACTGAAAAAATGCCTCGCCGCAAGATTCAAGCTCATTACCAGCAACTGTCAGAGTTTGAAAGAGGCCGGATCATTGTACTGAAAGAGACAAGTTGGGCAAATCGGAGAATCGCTCGTCATATGAATCGAAGAGATGCGGCGATTAGAAGATACTAGCAAGAATGGGTGGACAATGGCAGATTTCAGCGTCATGATGGTAGCGGTCGACCTAGGGCCACAAACAGCTCCGGAGAACAGAGTGATTGTCAGATCGGCTATCACAGCACCTGATCCATCGCTATCAACCATCAGGCATGAGACCCGCACACGAATGTTCACCACGACCATTCAAAGACGGCTGATAAAGCGAAATTTACGTTCGTACCGACTGTTTCGCCACCTGCCACTCACGCCTGCACACTGTCGAGCCAGATTACACTGGTGCTTGGCTCGATCAAGTTGAAAAAATGCTGATTGAGGATGTATAACCTTTAGCGAGGAATTCCGCTTCCAACTGTGTAGTGACGATTATCGAAGACGTGTCTGGAGACGCTCAGAGCAGCGTGCCGATTCTGCTTTCACTATTGCACACCACACAGTCCCTCAACCAGGAGCTATGATCGGGAGTACCATGTCCCTTAATAGCCGGACCCCTTTGGTCGTCATTAGGGGCACACTTACAGCATAGCGGTACGTCGACGACATTCTGAGACCTGTTTTGTTACCGTTTCTTTTGCAGTACCCCGGCCTTATTTTTCAGCAAGATAATGCCAGACCACATGCGGCATGTGTTGCTATGAACTGTCTTACAGCTTGTCAAACACATCCTTGGCCAGCCAGATCGCCAGATCTCTCTTCCATCGAGCATGTCTGGGATATGATGGGAAGGCGGACTGCCAGGTAATGTTAACGACCTAGCCCGAAAATTGGAGCAAATGTGGTAAGAAATACCGCAGAAGACCATCCCGGAGCTTTATCAGTCTATGCCACGCCGTGTGGCAGCTCGCATGCAGGCTAGAGGTGGGTCAACACCTTATTGAGCTCGTTACTTTGTAACTAGGTAACTTTGAAATAAATCATTCAATTGTTCTGAAATTTTAATCATTTTCTATTCTGTGCATAATCTTCCTATCCACCAATTTTTGTCTTCATTAGACAACTTCTTCTTGGTGCGTCGATTTTTTTTTTTTTTGTGATAGAGTGTACTATTCACTTTTAGAGGTAAAGGTAATCGCCATGAGCGATTTCACTCTATCTATAACTGAAATATACCATGGAGGCAGAAAATAAATGGAAAAGCTATGGGCAACTCTCATTGTTTCACTGGGTGAAGTATCTTCGCTGATACGTTTTCCTGGCTCGCCCATTTTTTATCTGCTCAGTCAGATTGCTCTATGCTTTTTCATTGTGCGCTTTTCACTTTTTTAAATATGTTAATAAAACCAGCACATTATAAGTAAACGCAAAACTTATCACGTTATTAAAATAGTTTTTATTAAACTTAAAATTAAATTTTAGGAGCAGTAGCAGTTTGCAATAAGCATAAAATAAGCTATTAACAAAATCCCATTAAATATAGTAGTAGTGATAGGTATGGGAATGCAATTTCAAAAAGATTAGTTCTGTGTTACTTTGTAGCATTCATTATTTTAATTAACCAAGTTATTTTGAGTTTGAACTTTCCTATCGATATCTCAAAGTTTCAGTTGCTGCCCGAATTTAGAGCGAGCGAGATATTTATGCAAATCGCATGTATCTGTTAGCAGTTTAAAAGGCAGCAGTTAACGAGGGGAAAATGAGAGTCTTGGATTTATCGCCGTAAGGCTGTACGCGCAAGGATTTCCTCTGTCTACTGAAAGTTCGCCTTCATAGGCAAATTGCAATTACTAGTGTTTGCTAGTGAAATTCGCATTATTGCATTTCACTAGGAGTTAGGCTTCCCTCGCCGTCCTACTTAAAGTTAAGTTAGGTATTTAAATTGTTAACACACTTTATTTCATATTATTTTAGTTCAGCCCAAGTAGTGGCTTACTCTCAAGTTGGAGAGTTGCAATTATTTGAATTAAAGGGTCACTTTAAATCTTCCTTCTGACTTTGTAGTTCTTCAACACTAAAGGACATAGCCTAGATTTGCTCACTGTCCTCCACATAGGGTTTCACAGTTTATGCTAACGAAGAAAGTTAAGAGATTGAAGGAACAAAACCTAGCTGCAATGCCTGATGGATTTGGATTCATAGTGGAGACCATCCGAGCAGCCATGAAGCCGGCAGTAGTTTTTGATGGCAAAGGGCCTGTGATTACATTTTTGGAAAAATTAGAATCGCATTTTTGGCTGTATCCAGTTCCGGAATATCAGAAGGTTATATTAGCTACAGGAGCATTGAGGGGCCAAGCGTCGAATTGGTATAAGTGCATCGGAAAATGTCTGCTGGGAGAACCAGGAACGTCGACTTATACTTACGAGAATTTCAAACTAGCAATTTTGAAAGCGTTTCCTGTGGTTAAAGACCGTGCCGAACTCGAAGCTGAATTGTTTAGCAACTACCAACAGCGGGTGTACGAATTATCGGAATTTATTTTGAGGAAAATACAAGTCTTTAAATTATTGTATGGTACCAGGCCGAACCCGGAGATTATCCAGATAATCCTGCCTAGATTGTTACCATCTATACAAGATTTCATGGAGTTAAGAAATCCCGTGACGCTGTACAAGCTGTTTGAACTCGCCGTGCAATTCGAGAGCCGGCGAGCGGCCGGAAATCAACGAAGGCAACCGTATAACAGCGGCCGTAGGGAAACCAGAATGCCGAAGAAAGAAACAGACGATGGCCGAGAACTACTGGTACCAGTCAAAATGCGAGCGGTCAACAGCGCCAAGTACAGCGCCAACAAAATAATCCCAACTACGGAAGAAAATCATTCACCCCAGACAGAAGCCGGCAACAGAAGAAAACACCCGCAAAGCATTTAAACTCCTAAGGAATATTGCGGGGAAGGGGATGGAATGCTCCGAGGAGAAGAAAAATCCCTCTGAAGTACATCTCAATACGGTCATGGTGAGAAATATTGAATTACCAAAACTACAGTTACTAATTAACAATGTACTCGCTACTGCTTTTTTTGGACACCGGCGCTCAAGGCAGTTGTCTAGCGGAAGATTTTTTAAGACGCACTTTCGTAGATATCGTCTGCATAGCGTGGAAGGAATGAAGGTGGTAGCAGCTCAAGGAAAAACGTGTCAATGCATGGGAAAAATCGAGCTGTATATCAAAATAGGCAAAGAACAAAAAAAAATTGTTTCTTGTAGTGAAGAACCTCCAAGCATCAGTTATTTTAGGAACTGATTTCTTTTCAGCTGTGGATGCGAAAATCGATTTTGAAAACTCCACCTTGCAAGTAACCATGGACCCGGTTAAAAAGAAATCAACACCTCTCCCTGAAGTGGATTTAAGCCATCTAACGCCCGAAGAACAGGACAAGTTTCGGGAGATGGTAAGTTATTTTGCTGATTTATTTGATGATGTTCCTGGATTCACACAGATCGTAGCACACGAAATTAAATTAACAACGGATGAACCCATACGACAGCGTCCTTACAAGTACGACAAAATTAAAGAACAAATAATAAAATACCATATTGATGAAATGTTAAGGAATAAAATAATAACGCCTATTTCGAGTGCATATGCGAGTCCTGTAGTATTATGTAAAAAAAAATAATGATTTGCCGTTAACTGATCCATAAAGGTACAGGTTCGCTATTGACTATAGAAAGCTTAATAGTATAACGAAATATCCAACTTATCCACTTCCGGTAATTGATGAAATTCTTAGAAGTATTAAATCCACAAAATACATAAGCACGCTAGATTTGACATCAGGATATTTTCAGATAAGCATAAAGCCGGAAGATGTTCACAAAATAGCATTCATAACAAAATACGGTACATATGGTTTTTTGCGTATGCCTTTTGGATTGTCAGGAGCCCCGGCCACGTTTCAGAGGTGCATGGACAAAATTTTAAGGCCGGTAATAGGAAAAAGTACATTTATTTATCTTGACGATATAATTGTTACTTCAAAGTCACTGGAAGAACATATTAAAGACCTTCGAGAAGTCTTTACTCTTTTGAAAGATGCAGGACTTAAAGTGAACATTAAAAAATGTAAATTCGCGGCAAAAGAACTCAAATATTTAGGGTACAAAATTTCTCAAAGGGGGATCGAAACAGATAAATCTAAAGTTATAGCAGTGAAAAATTACCCAATTCCGAATACAGCCAAAAAGTTAGCGACTTTCTTGGGTATGTGCTCATATTATAGAATTTTTATTAAAAATTTCGCAGAAATTGCTGAACCATTGTTAAAGTTGAGAAGGAAAAGAGTTCGTTTTGCGTGGTCTTCAGAAGCAAACGCCGCGTTTGAGAAGTTAAAAGAATCTTTAATTAATGCACCGGTTCTAAAGTTCCCAGAGAAAGACAAGGGTCTAGAAATTTATGCAGACGCATCAGATTACGCAATCGGAGCCGTGTTAACACAAAATAGAAAAGCGATTGCCTTTTTTAGTCGTACATTGAATGATACGCAAAGAAATTATTCGGCAACGGAGCGTGAAACTTTAGCAGTGCTCGCAGCTGTTCAAAAATTTTGTGTATATTTTGGGAGTTCTCCCGTAACAGTATATTCAGATCATGCGGCAGTTACCAGATTATTTTCAGGAAAGAATCTTTCGCCACGCTTAATTCGGTGGACCCTAAAGTTGCAAGAATTTAATCTCATTATCAAACACACACCGGGAAAAGACAATGTAGTGGCCGACGCATTATCTAGAATAAAGTTAGACGAGAACGGCGAGAAAGTAAAAATAGCGATGCTTCAGGCAAAGGTCATTGACTCTCGAGAGACTGTAATAGAAGAAATTGCTAGGGATCCCGAATTCGGAAATATTTATAATTATTTAAAAGACCCAGATAACTTCCAGCATATAGACATTAATGCAATACGAAGCAGAGCACAGAACTATGAAATCATTGATGGTCTCTTATTTTATACTAAAGTTACGAATCAAAATAGTGAATACAGACCAGTCATCCCGGCCAAATTAATTTTAAGTATCTTGCAAGAGCTCCACGATTCGCCTGTCTCGGGCCATTTTGGAATTAGAAAAACAATACAACGCGTACGCGAGGCGGTATATTTTCCGCAATTACAAAAGATAGTTAAAAATTACTGCCAGACTTGTCACACGTGTCAGATAAATAATGACGTAAATTTCCGCCCGGACGGGTTATTAACTAGTATTGAGTCTAGGTTCCCCAATGAAATATTTGGTATTGACCTCTTAGGCCCCTACCCAATTAGTCATGTAAATAAGGCACGATTTTTATTAGTCATTGTAGATCATTTCAGTAAATGGGTTGAGTTGATACCACTTAAGCGGGCTTCAGCAAAAGTCGTCGCAGATTCGTTTTTGAACAAATATATTTTAAGATATGGATGTCCAGCGAGGGTGATTAGCGATAATGGTGCCCAGTTTGTAAGCAGTACATTTAAAATGATGTGTGACAATTTGGGCATTAAGCATATGAAAATGGTACCCTACCGCCCACAATCAAATATAGCGGAACGGGTAAATAAAAATATTGTAAAATTGATCAGAAATTGTGTGCAAAAGCACCATTCTAACTGGGATGGCTGCGTCGAAGAATTTGCATTCGCCCTCAGAACGGCTAAGCACGAGACAACGAATAAATCTCCCGCCGAATTGTTTTTGGGCAGGAAGATAATGACCCCCTTAGACAAATTATTTTATGTGAAAGATAGAGCGCCGGAATTTCAAATAGGTGAAATAGAAAAAATGTTAAAGGAAGCAGAAAAGTGCTCCCAGGAACCGCAGAAGAAACAGAAGCAATATTATGATTCAAAAAGAAGAATCGTAGAATATAAAGTGGGGGAGGAGGTGTTGAAACAGGCGCATGCACTTTCATTCGCAGCAAAAGATTCGGTCGCAAAATTCTGCCCAAGATGGCATGGTCCTTTTGAAATAATCAAAATAGTTGAATGCCGTGCATATTTAAAGAATGAGAAGGGAGAAGAGACTGGGGCAAATTTCAACCAAATAAAACGTTATTATCGAAGAGCTAATAATAATATCTTAAAAGACTTTTTACAGGGTCCAGCCTCACAGAATTTTTCTAAGATTCAAGAGCCCCAACCAGGCCCCTCAACAACAAAAGAACCCAGTTTGAAAAGGAGGTTACCAGAAGAGAGAAAGCCGCAGCCGAAGAAAAGACCACCCCAGAAAGAAAAATGGAAAAACGCTAAGCAACAGTCTCAGCGACCAAAGCGTTTCAGGAAGAAACCTCCAAATGGAAATACTATGAAAGCTCCACCACTACGGAGGGAACCGAACATCGAGAAGCGAGCCGCCGAAGGTGCCAATCCACAACGAAGGAGCCTACGAGTGCAGGAGCAGGAACGAGCCAACGAGTGCAGGAGCAGGAACGAGCCAGTCTGGAGAGGGTACGGGGACTTCAGCAAAAACGGAAAGCGCCACCCACCATTCGACCCAACAAGGTATTTCTGGAGGAAAGGAGATCGACCAAACGAAAGGCGGCCCCAGAGTTTCAATCTAGGAGTACCAGACGAAGAATAGCCCAAGCTACAGTATATCCAACCTTTCAGGGATGGACTATGAAACGCCTAAAGACTGGCAGAAAGATAAGTAGATTCTTTATTTTCTTTTTAAATTCACACAGTTATGTTTCTGATTTAAGTGCAAGTTGCAGATTTAAAAGGGAAGTTACCCGAGTCAAAGGCCGGTTATCGGGTTGCCGAAAGCGTAAAGGACACGCTTGACGGAACAAGTTAAACATGCAGCGGAAGAAATTCGAGAGTTCAGTTGAGAAACTGTGCGACTATTCGTGAAATTTTCTTTGTAATCCATAACATGGGATTCATCGATTTTAGTCAAAAGACTCTCTGTAAATAGGAAATTGAATTGTGTTAATTAAAAGCAACTAATACGTAAGTTGTATAGCAAAACTGTTGTATTGTATTTCTATGCATAAATAATGAATGTATTTAATGTAAAACTGTTTTCTATGTAATGCATGATTTTATGTAAGCCTTAGCACTGGTTTTGTGAATATCGAATATTTTGGAAAAGCGTAAAGGATACGCAAGTTAAAATTAAAATGTAATGTAAAAGCGTAAAGCACGCTAAATTAGAAATTTAATATATAATTGTTACTTAACGCAATGAGCATTTAAATAAAATTTGAATTGAAGATTGAAAGAATGAATTATATGTATAAATGCAATTGAAAATGTTTGAATGTTGTATGTTGTGTTCTCTGGTTTCACACAAAAGTTTAAAGTTCATTTTATGTTAGAACCTCAGGGCATTTAAGATTTGTTTTAGGGAAGGTCCGAGGTCTTGAAAGTCGAAAAATTAACCCCAATAGAATTGAAGTCAGGTGGTAATTGTGAACACTTGACAAAGTAAAACTGCGTGTTTTTCACAAACACCACATTTGGCCAGAGAACAAGGGGGAAGTTTTAAAAATGAATGAGTGTAAAATGAATGCTTTTGGCGAAAAGCGCTATAGAAATTTAAAAAACGCGAATACCTAAAGCGCGAATAAAAGTCGTTACGGGATGCATCAGAGGAAGGGAATGTTGTACTTTTCAGGTGAAATGTACTTATAATATGAAATTAAGATTTATTTCCTTCCAGATTGGAAGGAACCAGACTAATGTCAGTCAAGCCAAATTCCTGATGGATCTTTTTGATGTGAAGAAGAAAAAGGATGTAAAGATTATTCTATGTTAAAATATCTAAGACACAAACAGAGATTTAAACTAAATTTAAAACTTACAATTGTAAAGGATGGCGAATAGGAAGGAAAATTTAGATTTAGAATTTAGCATCTTCACTAAAAGCCGATTTTAGGCTACTTAGTTTCAGACTACTAAATTCTGGGAGCAACTTTGTAGCATTCATTATTTTAATTAACCAAATTATTTTTAGTTTGAACTTTCCTATCGATATCTCAAAGTTTCAGCTGCTGCCCGAATTTAGAGCGAGCGAGATATTTATGCAAATCGCATAAGGCAGGAGTTAACGAGGGGAAAATGAGAGTCTTGGATTTATCGCCGTAAGGCTGTACGCGCAAGGATTTCCTCTGTCTACTGAAAGTTCGCCTTCATAGGCAAATTGCAATTACTAGAGTTTGCTAGTGAAATTCGCATTATTGCATTTCACTAGGAGTTAGGCTTCCCTCGCCGTCCTACTTAAAGTTAAGTTAGGTATTTAAATTGTTAACACACTTTATTTCATATTATTTTAGTTCAGCCCAAGTAGTGGCTTACTCTCAAGTTGGAGAGTTGTAATTATTTGAATTAAAGGGTCCCTTTAAACCCTCCTTCTGACTTTGTAGTTCTTCAACACTAAAGGACATAGCCTAGATTTGCTCACTGTCCTCCACATAGGGTTTCACAGTTTATGCTAACGAAGAAAGTTAAGAGATTGAAGGAGAAACCTTATAACTTAAATATAGGAGGATAACTTAAATGACGATAATAAAATCGAATTTGTATGCAAGTATATAGCATTAACAAATACTAGTTTAACAACAAAGTTATGGTAAACATAATATAGTTTTTTTCAGAAATCCTCCATTGGTAGATAACCAGGGGGGGATATAAGAATATAATAGACTGACTTCTGAATAAAATAATGAAACTTCTAAAATTAGTTTCAGTACTTAATGAAAAAGAAGTAGTAAATTATATCATGAAACATGAACAGTACTGATTAATAATGGAAGCATCAATTTCACTCGAAATTCAAAAAATTAGATTCCATGAAAATAGTTTAAGTTACAGTCTGTTATTTCCTTTTATATAAATACTTACCTCATACTTACCTCAGCGCTATTAGCAGAAACCTGATAGGAATTATGCAATATATTAAATAAAAGTACAAAATAGAGATTTGTATAGCAACAAGCAGAATTTCTGAAGTTACATCCTAGAATTTTAAAAAGGAGATGGATCTCTATGGAGGTTATATAACGCACATAACTTCCTTCGTTATCTTATATGTGATACACAGTGACAAGCATATTATAATTCTAAGGAGATATGACGAAACAGAAAACTTATTTCCTGTTACAATTTAAGAAATTAGCTATAATAGTATTTCATACTGTTTGCAATATTAATGCACATTATTCTTAAACAAAGTTAATAAAGATATTTGCAGATCCAATTTAGTTAAAAATAAATTAAATTAACCAAGTCAAATGTTTAATTAAGATAAAAATTAAGGGAATTAAAATTTCATGAAAATGTGATTTAAAATTTTAACAAAATCAAAGAAAGCATTCTTACGACAGATATTTTGCGCTATCTAAGGAAAATTTATGACTTTAAATTGCGTTAGTTTCAGTGATGTATGCTCTCTTAGGGGCCATTGAATAATCTTCTTAAAAAAACTGAACAATTTTTTTTTTAATTTGGATAATGTTATATTTAAATTGCCTGATGTTCCATTTAAATTCTCGGTTATTTAGATGAGATATATTTTTTTTCTTGTGTCTGGAACTGAGTGTTTTTGTAGTATGAATCTATACTGTTTATAGACAAGTTTGATGAACCCCCTGTGGTTCATGGGAGGCAAGTTATTAAAAATAAAATGATTATGTGATCAGACGACCGCGTTTTGTTGTCGCCTGAATTCTTTCCCGGCAAGTCTTGCGATAAATGTTTATCTTTTAGAATTCTATGTAACGGATATTTTTGCTTACTAGGTTAGCTTATTATTTCCTTTTTCTCGGATTAACTGCGCTTGGATTTTTTCAGTCTAATATGTTTTTGTATATGATGTGATGTGAATAAATATAAGAAAAAAATTGGACAACATGTCCTTCATACAAGATATTATTTTTTTCAACTTTTTTACTTTCTTAATAAACATAAAACAACATCATATAGCATGGTGGACATATGATAATTGGATTATGATTACTTGCAGGATTTTTTGGAAATGAAAATTAGAGTGACTGCACTTGTGTAATTTTAAATTACTTAAAATTTGTTTTGAATTAAATTAATTAAAATTAATGTTATTAATAATTAACACCGAAGATAAAACTTACTGAATTTCTAAATTGTACAAAAGCTGTACAGGACGTCTGATAACCGATGACTCGGTTTTTACCTTGCAAGTTCTCACCTTGCCATGTCTTCCAGGAAATAACTCAAGGATTCTCCAAACTTTTAGGGGTAAATGATCCTTCTTAACTAAAACTATATCATTAACTTTAAATTCGGGAAAATTATTCTTAACCAAGCTCGAATGGGCAGATCTTAAATTCAACAAATACTCTTTTTTCCACCTGGACCGAAAGGAATTCATTAATTTTCCGCGATAATTATAGGCCTTTATCAAAGACTTCTTGGAAGAAAATTTGAATCAAGGTGAAGTCTCCGAGAAGGCAACGATGATATTCTTTTTCCTAAAAGAAAATGTGCTGGAGTTAAAGCATGTCGTTCACATAAGTCACTTCCAACATAGGAAATTGGCCGCGAGTTAATCATCCCTCCAATTTCGATAAGAACAGTTTGCAACTGCTCAGTAGTCAGAGATGACTTTCCAAGGGTCTTCTGTAGAGCGACTTTCACGGAACACACCCAAGCGTTCATAAAACTCTCCCCGTAAAGGTGGATGGAAAGTAGACAGAGACGTTCGTTACTGCGTTTATTGGCCGTAAGAAGAACAAATTGGTACAATAGATATAGTTCGGCGCTCGCAGGCGCCCTCCTGCAGAGAACAAATTCGAAATTTACATGAGGCGCGAATACTCCCCACCAGGCTGCTCTTTCCACAATGTACTTCCACTTAATTTCGTTAGCAGCACAATTTTTTTTTTACTTCTGGATGATTCATTACTGACCAAATTTGTTTCAGCTCAAGTTCAGCACGTTTGAAAGTACTTGCATTGTCAGAAAAGATCACAAAAGACAAGACTCTTTGAGATACAAAACGTCGGAAGGCAAGTAAATATGCATCTACTGTTATATTACTAACTAGTTCCAGATGAACACTTTTTGTAACAGCATAGGTTATCAATAGAATATATTGTTTGTTTTTACTATCTTTAACAAATAACGGACCAGTATAGTCGATCCCAATTACTGTAAATGGGGCTGATTGTTCCACTGGGAGAGCTGGTAATGGAGTAGCCATGTGGTCTTCTGGAGAAATGCTGAATCTTTTGGAAATAACACATTTTCTTGGAAGAGGTGTTTAACTGGTCTGGCCTTCAGTATTAAGCATTTTTTTCTCATCTGCACCGCGTATGAGGTATGCCGGAATGAAATACTTTATTATGGGATTCCTGAATCAGTAATTCAGTGAGATTAGATTTTCACGGTTGTATAATAGAATGTTTTTCATCCGCAGATGAAGGAGTTGTCTCAGGCCTTCTTGTCGCACGCAGTACATCTTCATAATCTAAAAATGGGTTTAAGCATAACAACTTAGTGTCTTTTGGTAAAGGCTTGCCATTCTTCAAACAATTAATCTCCCCAGAGAAAACGTTCCTTTGAACAGCTTTTACCCAAAACTGTTCAGCACGATTATATTCTTCAGTAGTAAGAGGACCCACTACACTAGTTTTCTTCCTAAGAGCATCAACAAACCGTAATACACAAGGAGTCACGTTCAGAAGTTTGCGTAAGCTACTTAACCTATTAACATCGATTATCTGTTTGGAAACAATGGCGGAGCAGGAGCTTATATTATAATTATAGCAAGAGCTTTATATTTAGCTTCAATCTCCTGGTCTATTGAGTCATATTCAAATCTCTTCGGTTGGGGCCAAGTATTCTCCTGGTGCAATAACCATTTTGGGCCCTGCCACCATTTTTTTTAAGTTTGCAAATCTTTAATCCTCTTGTTAACAAGTCCATAAGATTATCTTAACCTATACAGTGTCTCCATGCACTTCATCTACTGAGAGCTGTAGTTTCTTGAATTTCTAATACTCTGTTTGAAACAAATTGCTCCCACTTAGATGCCGTGCCTTTTATACACTGTAGCACAATTGTTGAATCACTCCATAGGATAATATTTTCTAAATTTTTAAAAAGAGTTTTACAATATTTGGCTACTCTTGCTGCAATTACTGCACCCATTAATTCTAGTAGTGACAACGGCAAATTTTTAACTGGCGCAACTCGTGATTTTGGAAACTATGAAGCTAGTTTTAAAAGTGCAGTGTGATATCC
Organism: Stegodyphus mimosarum; assembly: GCA_000611955.2. NCBI lineage: Eukaryota > Metazoa > Arthropoda > Arachnida > Araneae > Eresidae > Stegodyphus > Stegodyphus mimosarum. The sequence goes on from KK115605.1 coordinate 241,241, forward strand.
TGTACCTAAAAAAGCATACCACCGCTCCAAAAGCTTTATCCAGAAGCTTTGAAAGCTCCAAAAGCTCCAAAAAGCTCCAAAAGCTTTGAAGTATCAAAGAATATATGGATCTGTAAATCTTCTTCTCCCTTCAGATTTGAGCCAGGAAAATAATGTCGAGGACTTTCAAATTTTGAAGTTCTTTAATTTCACTACACCATGCTTGCCTTTTTTTTAATTTCTCCGGAGAACAACACCTCATACCATTCTACACCTAACTGCCTGTAACTCTTGTAAAAAACACTTCACTCGAACTAGAAACTGAGAAATAAGGTCAGATGGATCAAATATTTTTGCGGCTGCTTGCAGTACTTTTCGTTTAGTACATTCATTAGTATCCAGCGTGGATAACAATGACCTTAAAACTAGACTTAATGTGTCTTCAATATTATTCCAACTGAATCCTAATACTTTTAAATGGGAATCAGAATTTTCATTTGTTTCGACTCATGAATTTGAATTCTTCCATAAATCTTTCAGTTCTTTAGAATCAGTGTCAAATTTTCACATACTCATGTTTGCTTCCATTAAAATCAAAACAGCATCAAAAGATAAGTCATAAGCTTCATGGACAGTGGAACTTCCATGAAAAAGATCATCCACATAAATAGAACTATTGAACATTTCATATGCGTGAGGGTGTGTATTCTTGTAAGCATTAATATGAGTTTTAATTGTTGCAGCCAAAATGTAAGGAGAACAAGTGACGCCAAAACAATGTCTATTAAAATGATGCATGGTTATGGATTGGGTTTTGTCGCAGTTTTTATAATACAGAAAACATAAATAGTTTGGGGCATCTCTTGTGACTTGAATTTGAAGAAATGCCCGTGCAATATCTCCACATAATCCAATTTTATGTTCTCTAAATTTCAAAATAATATCCGAACGATTAGCATTTAAACTCTTTCCAGGAAGAACACATTCATTAAGACTATTACAACTTCCTTGTTTACTAGTGGCATCATAAACTACCCTAGTTTTAGTACTAGAAGAATCTTCGTCTGAAAACTTCACTATGAGGCATTACATATCCAGTGAAAAAACTATTGTTGCACATTTCAATAATCCCGTCATTTAGTTTTTCTTTAATAACTGCATTATATCTCTCGAATGTCACCACCCTTAAACCCTCATCACCCTTAAACCGCCATTCTAATGCAGCAAATATTTTGTCGCGATTTCTAAATTACTAGATAAATTTTGGTGGAGATGAAGACACAAGTCCCCCCTTTTCACGACTTGGAGCCGACGTTTCCTTTTTGTAATTAGCTCAGTCACAGTACTGATTCCCCGCTCGGCAAGGCAGGACGAAGGGGAAGCAATTAAAAAGTTTTTAGCGATAGTCCACAATCCTGAGTAAAGGCGACTGATGTTACTTTGAAGCCAAAATTCTTAGAGACGTTCACCATTCTGGAAGATGGTTTTCAAAGTTTCAGTAGTTGAAAATTCGACTAATTCCTCTTGAAGCTTAACCTCTGTTGTCTCAATATTCATAAAAGGGTTCATCACCCACTGAAGGACTTTCAGGGACAAAATACCTTCAAATCACTCAGGAAGTCCTTGTGAAAAGACTAAAGGTGTTGACAAGTAAACATGTGTTTCATCGAACGGGATTCACTGCGTTTATGCAGATCAGACAAGATTGGAAAGTAGCTTAACTCGTTGCTACCAAAATTCTGCTTGCACAAGTTGATGTTTTTTAGGAAAGCAAAAATGGCAGATTTTGTTGTGATCTAATTGAGTTCTTTGCCTTGAAGCTGCAAATTAATTCTAATGAATTTTGTGAATAAATCGGTCATGTGAGCAACATCAATCTTAAATTGTGCAATTTTTTTTCAGAGCTACGTTTTTCTCTTCGAGGAACTCAAGTGCAGAGCCGAAAAGATTCCAGAACCTATTGAGGCAGGTGCCTTTGGAAAGCCAACGAACCTCGGTCTGTAGAAGCAAGCGACTGAATTCTTCATCGTTGTCCTTACACAACTGCCCGAATAATCGATCATTGAGAGCATTACTGTAAATTTCATTTACACTAAAGATGATATGTTGTAAGTACTGATGCAAACGGACGCTGAGGATTTTTGCAACTAATTGCTGTCTATGAATCACTTAGTGAACAGTTAAAATACTTGGTACCTCTTTCTCCAAAAGGGCGCTGAACTACGATAACGACCCACCATTGCAGGATCTCCATCGGTGGCAACAGATATAGTGTTCGCAAGAGGGATATTTTTATCATTAAAATAACATTTGGTAGTGTTAAAAATAGATTCACGTTTAGTAGCTACAATCAAATGTTTTGCAAAAAGCATTTGTTGAGTAACTTTTCCTTCCTTCACAAACCGGACATACGCTAATGGTAAAGCGTCATTAGTACCTGGCAAGGTTGATTCGTCAACCTGAAGAGAAAATCCGGTGGGCAAATATTTGCATCACAAAGTTTCAACATCTTTTGCCATGTCATCAATTTGTCGTCGAAACTGTATCATTGCTTAACAAGACATTTTTTATAACATTGGATTCGGATGTATTTTGTAAAAACTGTTTCTAAAACTTTCTTGACAACCGGCAGTATCAGCTTTTCGCCTATGGTAGGAGCTTTCCCCGAGTTAGCAACTATCTTGATATATTATAAGAGGCTGTCAAACGTGTAAGGTTTTAGTTAAACTAACCAAGTTTATTTTAATTTAAATCTTTTCTATCTCCTCTCTGCTTCAACTTCCTGTCAGAAGAAGCGCCCGTTTTTAGCTTATGCTAATTTTTGAAGTTCAGCCAAGCACTATTTAAGTAAGAGGTGGAAACCTCTCGGTGTGTGAGAGCTTTGCCTCAGATCACGGTCACGCTGCTCAACGTTCGCCTGACCAGCTAGCAGTTTAAATTTATAAGCCATAGTGCTTACTACGTGATTGCTTTGTAAAATAAATTAAAGTGCGGTAGTATTTAGTATACCTTGCTACGCACCCTTTTAGATAGAGGCCAACTTCCGCGAATTGCTCTGCGAAGCAACGTTTAATTTAAGTTCTATTTTAATTTATTTAAATTTATTTGATTGTTAAGTTCGACCAAAGTGTGGTCTGTTACGTTCTGTATCTCTCCCGAATTGGGAGGTTTGTATTTAATAGTAATTGAATAAAAGAGGATTTCAAATCCCTTCACGTGCAGTTATTCTCCAGCCCAGCAGTTACATCAGAACATAGCGTACCTTCCGCTCCCTGTTCCAGTTCAGGACTTAGAACGTAAGGATAAGAACCCTTTACAGAATTTACCATGTTCTCAAAGAATACACACAGAATGCTAAGTCCTGATAATGGCGCCCGCACAGAAAGAAGAGGATGGCCTCAGCAACAAGAAGACGAACCTGAGACACCTGCTGTACCTGTCCAGAATCCTGAGATAGCACCTCCTGGCATAGAAGGATTCGGCTACATCGTACAAACCATGCGAGCAGCCATGAAGCCAGCGGCAAGTTTTGACGGCAAGACAGCCGTAATCAATTTCCTGGAAAAGCTAGACTCCCACTTCATGCTATATCCAGTCCACGAATTTCAGAAAGTCGCTCTTGCTACCAGCGCTTTGAAGGGCCAAGCGCTAAGTTGGTTCAAGTGCATCGGAAAGAATCTCTTGGGGGAACCAGGAAGCCCCACATACACGTATGAAAATTTCAAGAATTCTCTAGTGAAAGCATTTCCCGTGGTGCGAGATCGAGCCAGATTGGAAGCTGAACTGTTTAGCCGATACCAAGAAAGAATAGAAGATTTGTCTAATTTTATTTTGAGGAAAATTCAAGTTTTCAAGCTTTTGTATGGAAGTCGCCCGGATCCTGAAATTATTCAAGTTATACTTCCTAGGCTACTGCCCCAAGTTCAAGATTTCATCGAACTAAGAAATCCAACAACATTAGACAGATTATTTGAGCTCGCGGTACAATTTGAAAGCCGAAGAACAGCCGACAACGAACGACGACGCCAATTTGAGCGAAGAAGTCAGTGGAGTTCGCCAAGACCGCAGCAAAAGCAAAATCAAAGTTACGGGAATAAGGCGAAGCAATGGCCGAAGAAAGATGTGTCTCCTAAAGCGAGCGGCGAACGAAGGGAATTTAATAGAAGAACAAGCAAAGATTCCGAGGGCAACCAGAAGAAAAAGAATTTAAACTAAGAGGGATTTCTTCGAGGAAGGTGAAGAAGTCCGAAGCAGCGCAAAACCCTTCCAAAATCAATTTAAACACCGTGGTCGTTAAGAATTTGAGTTTGCCGAAGATTGAAGTTCTAATCAACAACATACCGGCGACAGCCCTCTTGGATACAGGAGCCCAAAGCAGCTTCGTATCGGAAAGATTCTTTAAGAAGCACTTTCGACGTTACAGAATTTTTAGTGCAAGAGACACGGATGTCATAGCGGCCCAAGGAGAAAAATGTAGCTGTTTAGGAAAAGTACCATTGTTCGTGCGTATCAACAACGAACAGGTAAGAATCCTGTTTTATATTGTGCGTAACCTGCAGACTTGTATTATTCTAGGTGTGGACTTTTTTAGTTTGGCAGAAGCAAAAATTGATTTCAAGGGGGGAGAACTAACATTAAATATGAAGCCAATTGAAGCGAAGAATGATAAGCCCCCGCAGCTGGACTTGGAACATTTACAAGCAGAGGAAAAAGAGAAAATCCAAGGTCTGGTAAGTCACTTTGCGAATTTATTTAGTGATGTACCAGGCTTTACGCAGGTGGTGAACCACGACATTGACACGGGGGACGCTCAGCCAGTTAGGCAAAAGCCATATAGATATGATAGGACAAAAGAGGAAATAATTGAACATCATATTAAAGAGATGTTAAAGAATAAAATCATCACGCCAATTTCTAGCAGTTATGCTAGCCCCGTTGTCCTGTGTAAGAAAAATAATGATTACCCGATTACGCACCCGAAGCGGTGGCGTTTTGCTATAGATTATCGCAAGTTAAATTCAGTTACAAAATATCCTGTATATCCGTTGCCGATAATTGAAGAAATTATTCGAAATATTTCGTCTACAAAATACATGACTACATTAGATCTCACGAGTGGCTATTTTCAGATTGGGGTAAAACCCGAGGACGTACACAAAACCGCGTTCATAACGAAATCTGGTACGTACGCATTTCTTAGAATGCCGTTCGGATTATCCGGCGCGCCGGCAACGTTCCAAAGATGTATGGACATCGTCTTAAGACCAGTCCTTGGTAAAAGCACTTTCATATATTTAGACGATATTATAATTACGAGTAGTACTCTAGAACAACACTTACAAGATTTAAGAAAAGTATTTTCATTGTTAAACGAAGCTGGTTTAAAGATAAATGCGTCTAAATGTAAATTTGCCGCAAAAGAGTTACGTTATTTAGGATTTAAAATTTCCCAAAAGGGAATCGAAACGGATCAGTCAAAAATAGTAGCCATTAGAAATTATCCTGTTCCTAAAACAGCGAAGAAATTATCGTCGTTTCTCGGGATGTGTTCATATTACCGGGCTTTCATTAAAGACTTTGCAAAAATAGCTGAGCCACTGCTAAAGTTGAAAAGAAAAAAAGCTAGGTTTTCGTGGTCAGCAGAAGCCAACTTGGCGTTTCAAAAATTGAAAGACGCATTGACTCAAGCTCCCGTCTTAAAATTTCCAGAAGGGGATAAGGGATTAGAGATTTCAGCGGACGCTTCAGATTTCGCGATTGGTGCAGTGCTTTCCCAAAATGGTCAGCCCGTGGCTTTTTTCAGCCGAACATTAAATGAAACCCAAAGAAACTATTCCGCAACAGAGAGAGAAACTCTCGCAGTGTTAGCATCAGTACAGAAATTTCGTGTGTTCTTTGGAAGTTCTCCAGTAACTGTATATACCGACCACGCGGCGGTCACTAGACTCTATTCTGGAAAAAATTTATCACCCAGATTAATAAGGTGGGCTCTCAAATTACAGGAATATAACCTAATAATTAAACATACGCCGGGAAAAGAAAATGTTGTGGCAGATGCTTTAAGCAGAATTAACTTAGATGAAAATGGAAGTGTAATTAAGATAGCCATGTTAACATCCAAAGTATTAGATTCTCGTGAAACAGTAATAGCCGAACTCAAAAAAGATCCGGAGTTCAAAAATATATACAATTATTTGGCCGACCCTGAGAATTTCAATCATCCGGATATTGTGCCGATAAGAAATAGGGCCGAAAATTACGAATTAATTGACGGACTGTTATTCTATACGAAAGCTACTAATGAGAATCATGAATATAGACCGGTTATCCCAGCTAGCATGAGGTTGAATGTATTAGAAGAGTTGCATGATTGTGCCATTTCGGCTCATTTAGGTATAAGAAAAACTGTTCAGAGAGTTCGCGAGGCAGTTTTCTTTCCAGAACTGCAAAAGTTTACTAGGGCGTATGTCCAGTCGTGCCCAACATGTCAATTAAATAATTATGTTAATTTCCGCCCGGCCGGGTTCCTAAATAGTATTAAATCAGAATTCCCAAATCAAATAATAGGCATCGATTTACTTGGACCTTACCCTCGAAGTAAAGTTAATAAAAGCCGATATCTTTTAGTTATAGTGGATCATTTTAGCAAATGGTTAGAGTTAATTCCGTTAAAACGCGCGTCTGCAAAAATTGTAGTAGATTCAATTCTAAATAAGTATATTTTAAAATACGGGGCGCCCCTAAAAGTTATTTCAGACAATGGTCCTCAGTTTGTTAGTAAAATGTTTGAGGAAATGTGTGCAAAACTGGGCATACGTCATCTAAAGATGGTCCCGTATCGTCCGCAGTCAAACATAGCGGAACGGGTGAATAGAAATGTAGTGAAAATAATTCGTAGTTATGTGAAAAACTATCACTCTACCTGGGATAGCCATATAAATGAATTTGCATTTGCCCTTAGGACCGCCAAACACGATACTACACAAAAAACACCCGCTGAACTCTTCTTAGGAAGAAAGATCTTGACCCCCCTAGATAAACTGTTCTTTGTACAGGAAAGGGCAGAAGAATTTAAAATGAGTGATATACAAAAGTTAATACGGGAAGCGACGGAAAATATAGAAATGGCCCAAAGAAAACAGAAATTGTACTATGACCTAAAAAGAAGAGAGGTCAAGTACAATGTGGGAGATGAAGTGTTGAAGATTAAACACAACTTGTCAAATGCCCCAGAGGAAAAGGTGGGGAAATTTTTTCCGCGTTTTGAAGGCCCGTTCACAATTGAACAAATTACGGGGGCAGTGGTTATATTAAAAAGAAATGATGGTCAAACGCTCAAAGCGAATGTGGACCAAATAAAACCGTTCTATAATCGCAGCAAAATGGCTGTATTTAAAGATTCGTTTCAGGATCCGAGGCAATCGACTAGCCAGGAAGATATACGTCAGCAAAAACAGCAGGAACCAGCTACAACGGCATCGAAATGTCAGAAGAAGAAAGCTCCCCCCCAACAAAGAAATAAGAACCAAAAAGGTGGTTTCAAAAGAAAGTCTCACGATGCAGGTGAACAAATCTACGAACGGAATTACGAGCGCACCAAGAGAAGAAAGCAGAATGGGCAAGGGAAGCCCAATGTATCCAAAAGAACTGTGGAATCATCGGACAGGTGCCTGAGAAGCAAGAAACGTCGATTGCAGCCTGAGAATCAACTTCCCGAATACAGCAGGAACCAGGACAAGCAACGAGCAAGGGCCCAGGAGAGAAGGGCCCAGTCCACCAAACGTCCAGCGGAGCAACCTCCTCTACAAAGGAAATTGCCGAGGATACAACGACGGAATTTCAAAAGAAAAAGAGACGAGCAGGCTCCGAAAGAACAACGAAAAACGAGGAAACTGAACCAGGCCACAACTTACTCAAGTTTTAAAGATTGGGCCAAGAAAAGGATGGACGATCATAATAAGATAAGTACAATTTCGTATTCAAAAGTTTAGTTAATTTTTGAGTATACTGCAAGTTGCAGGACTGATTTTACCTCAAGCGAGGTTGACTTTTACGCCAAGTGAGCGATAAGTTCTCATATGGAAAGTAAAATGTTTTGTTAAAAGAAATTGTAATTCTTAAAGATTTAAAATTACTTAATTTTGTAAATAGATTAATTCTGTAAAAGCAATGAATTGCTGAAAAGAATATGTTAACTAAATGATTTTGTACGACGCTTTGTCTAAAGACTTGTAAAATGTCTAGAATGAAAATTCGGAAAATTGAAAAACACGATTTAGTCTGTAGACTATTAATTCAATGTAATTTGATATTTCAAGAAAGTACCTTGAGAAAGGAATAGGAAGCACTTGCTGTAAGCTTAGAAATTTAACCTATATTTCTGTAAGCTTAGAAATTTAACTTCTATTTGCATTTCAGGATTGCTGTGAAATTGTTAATGTGTTATGAAATGTAACAAATAATATTATGCTAGCAATGCACGTTAAGTGCAATATTAATGTGAATGTTGTGTGCAAACTGCGAATTTGTATGCATGAAAAGTTAAAGATTCACTATTTTAGAATGCAAGTGTTAATTAGGCTCTCCACCAAATACACTTAAAGTGTTAGACATAAAGCTAGTGAGAACCTTAGGATTAGCTGGTTATAGGGCGTTTTTTTCAGGTCTCGTATGTCAAGTTCTAACTAATGTTAGTCGATTGTAGGTGGAAGAGTTGAACACCCCCGAACACATAAAAACCCGCAATGGCGGTTTGCTTTACATCCAACACCGGTGAGAGAGCATACGGGGGAAGAATTTAATTGTGCTTGAATGATAATGTGTGTGTGCAAAATTACACAGAAAAAAAAAAAAAGGATTTGTACCACTTAGAATTATTCTGTTATTATGTCATACTAAAGTTGTTTTCCTTCCAGATTTTGCTGGAAGGAGTAAGACTGTTTGAAGAATAAGACTTGAAAAAAAAAATGTTGAAGATTGTTGTTCCAGAAAATTTCGTCTGTATTTTACACAAACATATATTGCCTTGTAAGAGTTGGCCTAAGTTTAGAACAGTGAAATTTTCGACTATTTAGAATTGCTAGTTTTCAACATGGTCCGTTTGGACCAAAGTAGTTTAACTATCGCAATTCTGGCGGGAAGTATGTAAGGTTTTAGTTAAACTAACCAAGTTTATTTTAATTTAAATCTTTTCTATCTCCTCTCTGCTTCAACTTCCTGTCAGAAGAAGCGCGCGTTTTTAGCTTATGCTAATTTTTGAAGTTCAGCCAAGCACTATTTAAGCCAGAGGTAGAAACCTCTCGGTGTGTGAGAGCTTTGCCTCAGATCACGGTCACGCTGCTCAACGTTCGCCTGACCAGCTAGCAGTTTAAATTTATAAGCCATAGTGCTTACTACGTGATTGCATTGTAAAATAAATTAAAGTGCGGTAGTATTTAGTATACCTTGCTACGCACCCTTTTAGATAGAGGCCAACTTCCGCGAATTGCTCTGCGAAGCAAAGTTTAATTTAAGTTCTATTTTAATTTATTTAAATTTATTTGATTGTTAAGTTTGACCAAAGTGTGGTCTGTTACGTTCTGTATCTCTCCCGAATTGGGAGGTTTGTATTTAATAGTAATTGAATAAAAGAGGATTTCAAATCCCTTCACGTGCAGTTATTCTCCAGCCCAGCAGTTACATCAGAACATAGCGTACCTTCCGCTCCCTGTTCCAGTTCAGGACTTAGAACGTAAGGATAAGAACCCTTTACAGAATTTACTATGTCTGCAAAGAGCATACACAGAGCACTAAGTCCTGATAAACGATCGTCCCATATTTTTGATGAGGTTGCTAGTAACCCTGAGACAGACGGTGCCTTCAGAAACTTGGCTCTGATGTCTGGAAAAAATGACAGATCTTTATTTCATTTGTCAGGATGAATGATTTGCAGATTCGTCTCCCCATTCTTAGAACTGCATGAGGGAAACCGTCGCGTAAGTTAGTACAAATGGTGTAAATCAGATAATCGATTTAATAAATTTTTGTGATATTTTTTTAAGTTCGAATGCCAAAACATGCTCATCTCTCCTTACCGCCCAAAACATGCTCGCCGCCCTTGCCACCCAAACCAAGTTCATCGACCCCCAGCATCCTTCCACTGACCCCTGGGGGCGCTACCGCCCCCGTTCAGATCCAGTGGTCTCATACAAGTCAAATATTTGAATGTTACTACTTGTTATATACTATGTTGTGGGATCACTAAAATCCATTCATTGTTTTTTATCATCACATTGCATTTTGCATTCGTGGCTTAGGGTTTTATTTTTGTTTTTATTATGATTTTAATTTCATATGAAATACCGCTGCTTGTAGAAGGGAGATTTAATTCAGTTGCTGATGTTAATTTTGACTGGGATGTTTTTTGAAAAAAGCGGCAACAGGTGTTACATTTTTTTGGAAAAACTGGCAACAGATGCTACTTTTTTTTTTAATCTTCATTTCTCTCTCTTTTTTTAAACTTTGCACTGGAAGGTTATATTTGGTGGAATACTTCTTTACAAAAAAATTAAATATAATATTGTAATTGCGCATTATTTGCAAGTTACTTTTAATATAAATTGACCTTTTTGTTTGTGCTAGTATTAGAAATAGACAAAAAGTATCGAATACATCGAATATTATTGTATTAAAAAAAAGAAATTCGAATATCTCGAACATTGCATAAGATGTTGCAAAAAAGAGGTAAATTTATATTAATTTTGTAACACATTCATTTTTTTTAATTTTGTTTTCCTTTCTTTACTTATACATTAGGTAAAGTAGACCAGTTTTTTTTTAACCTGGATCATCAACCAAAATATAGTCATAGCAAGGTATTTCTGTTATCTTCTTCGCATGCCTTCGTGATGTAGTGGTCAGCACTCTCGACGCGTATTCTTCTAGAGGTCCGTGGTTCGAGTCCCAGCAAAGGCGTTGCTCCTTTTTCATGTTTCCTGCTTCGAAATAAACTTAATGACTCTACAAATTTAAAATTCAAACGCTTTATATGGCGTGAAATTGATTAAAATTTTATTTTTAAATGTCTGATCAGAGAGCACCGATAGGATTTGCACAAATTCTGTTGTATTACTTTTTGTTAGGCCTTTACATGAATTTTCACTGAAGATGCAGAAATCCAATGAGTCATTGTAAACTTTTATTTTATCAATAAAAATAGCAGGCTTTCTTGACCTAAGCCTTTGTGTACAGTACAACTTCGCCGCTCTTATCCTGAGTTATCTCTTCAAAAAAAAATAAATTAAAAAAAATTAAGGCGAACGTTCATCGAAGCAAGTCAAATAATAGAAATCAAGTTCAAAATTTGCACCCCTAATCAAACTTTCGCTGCGCCCTAGTTACGAGACTGTTTGACATAAATTATGTCGCATAAATGTTTCGCAATTATATGATTTTTGAAATATTTTGTGATTTTAAAAAATTTTATACAATTCTTAATTTTTTTTCTTAACTTCTGTTTTATGCGATTTCGTTTTATGGACAATTACGTGTACTTCCTATTTTTGTAAAAAGCAAAGCGTTTAATTAGAATCTAACCTGTTTTTATAAGGCAGAGTGCGAGCCTTTCACCAAATCCGACACAACGTGAGTGAAACTGTCATACTGTTATATACTATTGCAGTTTTAGGTTATTAACTTTAAGTTCTAATTTCAAGACATAGAACAATCTGAAAATTATAAATAAGCCACAGGCGAAATGACAGCGTCACGTGCAAAGCAAGTAAAATGAACGCTTATATTATAAAAGAATGCTTCGAGTTTTTTCTTTGTCTGTATTGTCTCATCTTTATCTATTTACAGATACATTGCGTAAAAATATTTGGTAATTGTAAGAGAATTATAATAAGTTAAAGAAATATCAAAACTGCTAAAATTTTGGCCACCCCCTGCTACAGGTCCCGCGATCCACAGTTTAAGAAACTGTGATTTAATTTCTTCAACTCTAGAATTGGTTAGCGTCAGCGCTAGACGCAATTCAATGTTCACTGCATGCTTACTGCCATTCATTCTGGCAAGAAATTAACTACAGTTTTTAAAGGATTTTCATCGATTGAAAATGACGCCAAAGAAGTCGAACAAATCCTCAAAGCAATTGAAGCAAGCGATTGATTTTCAGATAGGGTTGGTTTGGTTTATTTAATTACGGCAAAGCACTCGAGGCGGTTTACTGCTGTGCTCCTAATGAGCCTTTCAGTTATGGAAGACTGAGAAGCCAAAGAGTGAATCGTAAAATGACGTATGAAGGAATGGATGATTTTGATACCAGCGACAGTAAAAGCAGTGATAGTGGAGAAAAAGGTAAAGCTTATTTAACCTGAAAGAAAATGAATTGCAAAAAAAAAAGGGCACTAGAACTGTCTGATTTTGTAACAGAGATTAATTCAAACGAAGTAAGATCACATTGTATGGCAGGCATTGAAAATCTCAACACTTCTTACCATAAAACTTTTTAAAGAATTTCGTCATTCGCTGTCAAGCAAAAACCATCAGCTTCTTTAAAAGATAATTGTATTACGTACTTATTAAGCAGTAACTAAAATCCTTTCAATTATCATTTGTTTTGTTTTTCCCTTTTAATTATAACAATATTTAGGTTCGTTTAAATTACACGTACTTTCTTAAGCTGAATTAGATACAATACATTTTTTTCATAGAAAGTTAGTTTTGCTGAATGCTACTTTTCCGTACGCCCCGCGTTCGTCAAGGGTTTGCTGTATTTAGTGTAAAATTGCTTAATTTACTTCTTAAATCATCTCGTTCAAAGATATTCAGTTCATGTTCAAATTTCAAGTATTCAAAATTCATGTTCATAAATATTCAACCTGTTTCCTCGTTTACCGTAGAATGGAAATCATTGACTTGGATAAAGCCTGCTTCCACTAGGTAAGAAGAGGGAAAAGTAAAAAATATTCGTTTGGTAGCAACTTTTATTTCGGAATATTCCTCTTGGATGAATTTTAAATTCTAACTGTGTGGGGAAAAAAACATTTCTGTTCGTAATGAGTGGAATCCTGATTATGCCTATCAGCTGCCGATGCATATCCGGCTATCGACAAGCAATCGACCCTTTGATCATTATTGACCCCTATAATGATTATTGACCCCAGGTGTCAATATAGATATATGGACCCCGCTGAGAACTTCTTATTTGAATCTAAGGAAAAAATACGATAACTTTCGGAATATCTTAAAATATCTTCATATTTCGAGTCTAAAACAAACAGAGAAGAAAAATTTCATGTTCATAACGAAAAGCCTTAAAAACTAACAGTTTAGACTAAAACATTTTTTAATCTTAAAATTTTTTACTTTAACAGCAATGACAAGTAGATTTGAAAATTTAAAAATGCGTAGAATAATTTTAACTATTACTTTATTGATTTATTAAAAAATGCACAATCTGTGATGGATTTTTGTTAAAATTTTGGCGATACCATTGACATATAATAATAACTCTCATAAGAGGAGTAATCCTTTGAATTAATTAACCAGATAATTTAAAACAATTCAATTTAAAAAAATTGAACTTGTATAAAAAGTTTTAATCACACAACAAAACTGAACCTCAGGAAATGTTGAAAATGATTATTCTTAAAAGTATGATCGAAATTATTTAATTTCAACGACGATTTGTGAAAAAACGTTGATAATTTTTGCTAGAACATTTTTAATTGAAATCATCTGCATTAGAATACAAGTATTTATTACTCAAGAATTACACTAGCAAAAATAAACAGTTACAAAGAACACCGTCATTACAAATAGAAGTTAAAGTCATACATTAATTTAAAAAATTTATAGCAGATGTTGAATTACAATATTGTATATTTTTTTTTTCGAAATTTTCTCTACGCTTTCTCATGGGAAAAAGAAATTATCGAAACCTGATTTAATTAAAATTATTCAAGGGCAAATATGAACCCAAATAGGTTGATTAGGCATGTTTCCGATTAAAAATGATATTACTCAAAAACAAGTTTGGATGAATAAGGAAGATCTACTGTAAAAAAAAGTAAGAAAATTGTATTTTAATGCATAATAGTGACATCTATTCATATATAATAGTATTAACGCATAGTGTTGATGCATACTTATGCATGATTCTGTTTCACTAAGTCTATAATTTGTTACTCATATAAATAGTAATATCTTTTATATTAAATTCCCCAAAATACATCCTTCTTCACTCCGCCCCCAAACTTTTAGTATTTTATAACTATTCATAAATAAATGTTCTTTAACTTAATATTTGTAAATAAAATGCGTGAAGAAGCATTTTTAAAACATTATTTAATTTACATCGAGCTGGTGGCAATATAATATCCGCCTTAAAGGCAGAGCGTACTGTTATGGCGGCTCTGAAAAGACTACACGATAAGACTTCTCATTCACTTCTTCTCCCCATCAACTGTTGCTCTCAGCTCGCTTAAATAAATAGTGCGCCGCGACTTCATCTGCTTACTAGACTTGTCTCGTCTTCAGGGCAGTTCGATTACGTTGCCTAGCAACGAACTGCCTACTAAATTCTCGAACAAGGAATTAGTAGCGGAGGGTGAGAACTGTCATTGCTTAAAACGAAATAATTTCATAGCGTCTTTTCGATCAGAGCGAGGTTTACAAGCGAGTTTCAGTTTTGATTTTTTATCTGAGTGATTTAATTTTTAATTAATCAACTCATCAGTTTGTCTCTCTAGCAAAAGTATGAGAAGAAACTCATGTCAATATTTAGAAATGTTGGATTAAAAACATATTCCCTGGGTATATGAGCACAAAGGTTTTAGACTCTAGAAACTGTTTAAAAAGTTGCCAAATGAGAGCAAACAATTGTTTTGTACCAAAATATGTAGCATACGGCGTTAGAAATATCTTTGTTGATAACATTAATGAGCAAATGGTTATAAAGGTTGTGGGGTTTTTCTGATTTAATTCAGTTTTCAATCCTTGAAACCCCACAAACACTAATAAGGGAAGGATCGCTTAAGTGTGTGAACAGGGACATAAGACTTAAAGAGGGTTAACTACCCTTTATTTCTCAAAATAAATCTGATACAATCAGTTCCTAACTCGGAATGTACAGCAGAGCCTCCGCTTGGGCTTGAACGTAAATTAATATGAAATTAAACTTAACTAAGCTTAACTAAAACTAACTGAAAGATATAGCCGAAGCTATCAGATATCTAACTAGTTGGCCCGTAAGTATTAATTAAATCGGCGAAGCCAAGCAAGTGCCTAAGGTATGGCCAAGCGTAGCAATACCTCAGAGAGACGTAGCCGAAAGGCAAACGTGCGCTAGTCGGGGAATCAGACTCTCCCTCCCGAAGTCGGTGAAGTCACAACTTAAACAGTACTCTTTCTCATTTGCATTAACTGCGTTTCTGAATTTACATTCTGGCAGGAAATTGTTAGCTGAAATTAGAATAAGATAGGAAAGATATAAAACTTAACTGTTAATAAACTGAGGATAAACCTTACATCTTTCCCACCAGAATTTAAATACTCGAAGAATAAGATCCTAAACGATCTTGTTTAAGAGTTTAAATTCTAGACAAGAAGTCTTTAACATCAAAATTTTAAACTTCTAGAAATTCTTTCTTGAATGAACTTCATCATTAAAACGTTTCTTGTTTAAGGCCAAGAGATTATTAGCTTAGATATTTTTACACAAATATCTAAAGCTAGATTAAAGCTAAGAAAAATAGAGAATCACAATTTAAATGGGTTGTACATTCATCTACTTCATCATTCTACATCAAGTCACTTGCAGATGTGATCCTGTACCGCACATGGTCTGAATGAAAGGTTTCCTTGTATTATTAAAAAATAAAATATAAATATAAGTAATTTAATTGGTTTTAAGTCGCTCAGTTAACTGAGCAGTCCTGAGTTTTAATTCCAAAGATATGTACAGACTCAACTTTTTTTTTTCCTTTTTAAACAGGAAATGTGAAAAAAGTCCATTCTGCCTTCATCGGAATTCAGATCATATGTCTTTGATGTGCTAACTAGACGTGTTAACCACTACACCCTAAGAGGAAGCGAGAATGCCTTATATTCGTTTCCAGTTAACGGCTAGAGAGAAGCACGAGATCCAGTCGACAAAATCCAAATAGTGGCAGATTATCGTTCAGCCTATTTTCATTTTGGCGCTATACAAACTGTTAAGCTTTGGGGCAGGAAACCTGAAAAATGAACTTTGTCCTGAACAGTATTTAAACCACATATCTTACAAATACTAGTTGAACGTACTAACAACAACATCGTGGTTAGCATGCAAAGTAAAATGCGATAATTTAAATCTTTTTATTTAATTAAAGTTTTGATTGGCAGCATCTCTGAGAACTTTCAGTTTCCCATCTAGCCATCAAATCTCGCCATCCATATATGGATGATATTATCTCTCGTGGAAAGCCAACACTTAAATATCAATCATGCTGATTAAGATCTCACAATAATATATATCTTGCGTAATGCAAATATAACTGTTAGAGGAAATGTAAAGAATAAGCTGTAAACGTTTCCAAAATCAAATGTATATATATAGCTCTTTTAGTATATGAATTGTTTACCTTCAGGCGTTAGAAATTGAAGTTGGAAACGTTCGTAGCAAAAAATAGTGAAGGTCTCAAAGTAAAACCCTCCCTTAAGAGTTAGTCTCTGAATGACTAATATTTCAGGGGACATAATTAAATACAATGGTACTGCGCATTACACCAGTCTAAAGTTTGTTAACACACCAAAATCGTCTAAAACAGCGGTTCTCAAACTTTTGCTTAACGCGTACCATCTAAACAAAAATTGAAAAACTTCAGCACCACAACTACATTTTACAATGATTATGTTTCAATTTCTCAAAAGAAATATTAAAAAAAAATATATATTTTACCATTTTCGCTATTTGTATGAAATATGTACACATAAAAATATTAGATTAAAAATTGGTTACCATTTTAATTTCCAAAATTTAACTTATAACACTTTAATTTTAAAATTTAGTGTGAAATTTGAGCCTATTTAAGGAAAATCAATTTCTTTATGTCTGTTCTTATTTTACTTAGGTTTAACCGTAAATTAGGATTCACTTTTAACTTTGTTCTGTATTTATTTTTCAGATATTACATGGAAGAAAATCCTTGTTCACGCAAATAGTTTGTGAAAAAAGTTAATAAAAATGTTATGGCTTTATTTGCAATGCCTTTTCATTCTTTTTTTCTTTTTCGATTCAACCAGAAAAAAACTAGTGTGTTATTTTTAACATCTTCAGTTGGAGTTCTATCACAGAAAATTTCTATCAATTGTTCTTTTTCTTCACGAGATAAAATTTCAGATACATTTGAACAAAATGGATTTTTAATTCAGTTTTCTTTTTCATAATCTTCGGGAAAATACATATTGCAATTATTTATCAACGAAAAGCAATGATTTTTAATGTCGGATGCTAATTCTTCATTTATTTTAAAATTAGTTTCGGTTAGAAAACGTTCTAAAAGTTGTAAAAAGCTTAAAATATTGTTACGGATTTCATATTTATTCGGATATTTATTTAGAATTGTAATTAAAATTGCTTTACTTTCCCTCGCAACGGAGACGATTTTTGAAGAGAAGGCTACGTCGAAAAAATAAAAATTTAATTTAATATTTAATAAATATATATAATATTTAATAAATAAATATCTCGTAATTGCTGTTGCTATCCAGAAAAATCGAGATTGTTCTAGTGATAATTAAAAAGCTTATAAAAGCCGAATTGAAACACCTCATCTCAGTTGTAGCTGTAGCTGCTTAAAGCGAACTGCTGTTTGTTTACTTAATGCTATGATTGATTGTAGCGAATTCGCTGTGAGATTGGATTAATTTTATCTGTTTTGAAGTGAAATCTGTTTAACGTTTGAGATATTGTGCTAATATCTCTGAAGAAATATTTCAGCATTTTGAGTTATTTCTTATGGAAAGAATAAATTTTTGTTAACTTTTTTAACAACTTGTGCTTTCAATCCATAACGAACCCGTACGTACGCAACAATATTATTATCCAATTCTTCGATTATTAGCTTGAGATTTTTTGTTATTGCATTTATTTTTTATCTCTAATGGTAAACAAATTAACACTTTGTCCTTGCAATCCTAAATTTAATTCATTTAACTTTTCAAAAACATCAGTTAAATATGCTAAAAGCGCCAACCAAAATTCACTAAATAAGCAATTCTGGAATTGAAATTTTGAATTACAGAGGAAAATTTGAATTTCTGATGGAAGTTCAAAAAGACGATTTAAAACTTTGCCTCTGGATAACCACCTTTACTTTGGAATGTAACAAAAGGGTTTCCTGCTCACTGCCCATCTCTTGACGTAAAATCGTAAATATTCTTGAATTTAAAGCTCGTCTTTTAATAAAATTAACAATTGTCACAGCTTGATTGAAAACAATTTTCAGGTTTTCGGGGATTGTTTTGGCTACTAATGGAGCAGTGAGTAAATTTAGTTTCAGCTGCGACTTTCTTTCTCTGAGAAATAACACTGGAATGCTTTCTTCTTAAAGCCCGAGTTCCGTAACTGCATACGGCAATGCACTTATTCCATGGAATATCATTCTCAAACATAAAATTGTCAATTACTTTTAAAAGTTTATTTGACGTTGCTCTATCATGAAGATATTCACAAAATAAATGCTCTTCGGCAATTCGTTTACCTTCTTCGAAACGTACGTAAACTAATAATTGAACAAAGTTCGTTATATAAATAATTTCAACCAACTGCAATGCGAAATACTCACTGTGTTTTATTTTTTTAATAAATGTATCTCTCATGGAATTTGCCATTTCATGACTTAACTGTATCATTTGATAACGGAATATTGTTAAGTTCATCAGTCGCTCTTTCATTGACTATGTTAAAACGATATCTTTAACTGCTCGTAATGTACGGATTTTTGAAATAATGTGAGCCTGACCAGTCTTCTCATTTCTTAGGCTTGGTAACTAGCTTCCTTCACTCGAAGTAATGAACACCTTTCATTACTTGTTTACTATTTTTGAACACCGATAATTTCCTCCTAAAGTATTCTTCAGATTTATCCTTTAAAATTGCATGTTTAGATTCAAGATGTCTTTTAAGAAACAATGGTTTCATACTTTTATTGAATAGTTCATCGCAAACAAGACATTGAGATTTAGGATCCATTTCATCTCCATTCCAAGTAAACTCAAATAATAAATAATTTTCATTATATTTTCTATAAACAATTTTTTCTTTTCCTTTCAATATTTTTATTGCTAGTAGATTGTACTGAATCCATCACCTGTGGATCATCACTTTTCCGCTTAATCAATGCTAGCCATTTTTCTATTTTAAAAATCTAGTTTTGTTTTATTAATTTTTCACAAATATTTAAATGCACAGTATATTACGAGTTCTTCAAAATCAAACGAATATATTCTAAAGTCGTGTAGAAACCTGAGGAATACAAAGTAACAAGATAACTTCTGTTAGAGACAGAAACTCGACGTAAAAAATGATTCTATTTGAAAATAGAGCACAATGAGCCTGGAAATGGTGGTGACATAAAGTGTAGACATGCTAACGAATCGATCAACTCTAAACGAATTACTGAAATACTATTATCTTTTTATAGAAACTTATTTTTATTTCCTACTAAATACAACACCCATTTCTGTTTTTCCTTTTAAAAACAGCATTTATGACAAATTTTGTTGTGTGTATGACTAAAAGAATATTTGTGAAAATAAAAACGGATTACTTTGCTAAAGTCTATGAGTAGATATAGACCTTCAGCAAAGCTCAGATCGCATAAATTTAAGAGTGTTAGAGAAAAAAAAACTTAAACAGGATGTTAAGGTATTTAATTTTTGAATTTAATCGTTAATAATACTTTGTTTTTTTGCGCATCCCCTTTTTTTCTTGCGTGCCACCATATGGGAATCGTTTGTCTAAAACAACGGTTGGTTATCTTAAAACCTTTATTGTATTTTAAAAGGAAGGGAATTACGTAATTTCTTGTCACGTTTGTTGAATAATAGATTTTTAATTAAATGCATTGCAATAATGAAATTTTTGTTGGGATCCTGCTTCTCTTTTTGATTCTTTGTTTATGATCTGGATGAGATGGGAAATATGTGGCAGGACACTGGTAGAGCTTTTCCAAGAAAAGTCCAACTAACTAAGGAGATTTATGTAATTTATTTTAATTAAGCTAGGCTTTTTTTTGTCTGTTTTCTTTCCCTGTCGCTCTGGATTGTGTATCTCGTTTCAGCATTAATATCATCTTCCTTGATTTTGATACTCTTAAATTCGGCGGTAGTTTTGGGGCATATTATCTAATAGAAAATATTTATCTTATCAAATCTCTTTTTTGGAGGGCATATTATCTAATAGAAAATATTCGTATTACTGTCATCTAAATTCAGAATTAATAATGAATCTAGCATTTTAATATTTTCTTCCTCGCATTTTCATTTGCAATGAACCCTTTTTAAGATGACCGCCCAAAGTTCCACATCATATTGATCTTCTACAGAAGCAGCTTACATGAGAGACGGTATTCAGTACTAATTTTTACTTACATTCTCAGAAATACTGCCATTTTCAGAGTCACCACGAGATGATTTTTTGTAGTTATAGAGAAACTTCTCTAAGAATATCATTTTTACAGTTACAAACGTTTTGATCTTGTCTAAAAGTGGTCATCTAGAAGAGACGATATTCCAGAACGAATGCTTCTTTCTAATTCATTTTGGTTATATATGAATTCTTCACTCTCTGGCTTTATAAACTAAGATAAAACTTTAAAGATGACCATCTGCCATAGATGAGAGATTTAATAATATTCTTACGAATTTGTACCCATGTAGATGATTTTAGAAATATGTGAAATTGTTGTATTTTTATGTGTAATGTAACGAGAAAAAATTTAGAGACAAACTATGACAGAAAGGTAAGAATACAGGGGCAAGTCCATTTAACATTGAGCAAGTTTGTATTTCGGGTAATTTGGAAAGAGTTAGTTATTATTTTTTACCTCAGCGTGAGTTCGGAGAACTGCGATATCTCCGGATAGCTCTCTCTTTACATACGCTTTGTATTGCGTTGTATTTAACGTTCATAGTAGTATGAAGAGTAACTACTGATTGTATTCTGTGATACTGTGAAAAGCTGTATGACTATTTCTGTGGAAAGTTCCAGAAGTGTTTCTTTTGATGAAATATATTTTATCAACCTATCATCGGACCTGCGTGCATTCAGTATAACCCTTACCCAAACAACACTATATTAATTCAAATTGCTAACGATTGCGATTTTGATGATCTCTTGATTTAGTAAATTTACGATATACTGTAGCATTTTATTGCTTTTGAAATAAAGATTGATTACGCTTTAACCATTGTAATAAGTATTTTTCTTTTCGCTCCTTTTTTTATTGCAGTAATTCAGTTTAGATTCATGAGAGAATAATTGCGCATTAACTGAAACCAAAGTTATAAATAAATAAAAAGAAATAATATTACCTACTTGTCTAGTCAATGCTAGCCATTTTTCTATTTTAAGAATCTAGTTTTGCTTTATTAATTTTTCACAAGTATTTAAATGCACAGTATATTACAAGTTCTTCAAAATCAAACGAATATATTCTAAAGTCGTGTAGAAACCTGAGGAATACAAAGTAACAAGATAACAAAATAACTACTGTTAGAGACAGAAACTCGACGTAAAAAATGATTCTATTTGAAAATAGAGCACAATGAGCCTGGAAATGGTGGTGACATAAAGTGTAGACATGTTAACGAATCGATCAACTCTAAATGAATTAATGAAATACTATTATCTTTTTATAGGAAATTATTTTTATTTCCTATTAAATACAATGTCCATTTCTGTTACTCCTTTTAAAATCATCATTTATGACAAATTTTGTTTGTGTGTATGGTTAAAAGAATATTTGTGAAAATAAAAACGGATTACTGCCTTATTATATCACTTAAATGTCGAATCTTTTAGCTACGTATTATTTAATGAAGAAGAGGAATATAATTTTAGGAAGTGTGATCTTTTAATTGGGAAAAATGAAGACCCGATTCCCTACTGTAATCTTTTAATTCATATTTATTCAAACCAATTAAAGGTACCATTTTTTACTACATTTTACTGGTCACTGAATCTTTTACAATGCTGGAATTACTGACATACTTAGTATATCTGCTATTTTAGGAAATATTTCTTTACTCTTCAAGTAAGATATGATTAGTTACATATAGGAATGAATTACAAACTGATCGTAACCCAAAGCTTTTTCTTTTCAAGTATTAATAATGGTGATAATAACGTTTTGTCTCTGAAATGTTCGAAATTTAAAACGACAATAAAACAAGCTCCGATGAAGTCAGTACGTACATTTCCAATAGTATTCTGTCTGTTTATAAAAGAACGAAAGATAGAAATGAAATTCATAACGGTTTCACGTACTATAATGGTTAAAAAGAATGACTGAAAATTCTGATAAACATGATTCGTAATATACGCAGAGCCATAACGATGACTAAGAAACTTATGTTTGTTTTAGGTATTTTCCAAGTATTTAGAATATATAATCTAATATATGCACCTCAGAAAAGTCCGCTAACAAAGCTATAAAAGTCTTTAAGCGGATAGCCAACAGAACTTTTACGCAATAAACTAACTTAGCCCTTGAAAGGGATCTGAGGAAGACAAAAGCTGCATCGCGATCGAGTGAAAAGTATGTCGTGATCGACCGGTAGTTCACAATCAACGTGTTGGCCAACTCACTCTATTGAATAATTTCTGAAATCTCCTTCTTGATATTCTGCACACGTGTATCTCATATGAAACTTTCTATGTGCGACTTTTAACTTCGTGGTTCTTAGAAAGTAAACCGTCATTCTTTAAAATTAATGCGGTGCAAACTGCAAAAGTCCAAATTTAGTGTTGCGGCTTTTCAAGATGACTATCTGAAATGTATATCCGTCATTACCGGGTTAAAAAGGAATATTTTTAAGACGAAGTCTAGAAGAAATTTTTAAGACATGAATTATTATATGAACATTTTTGGATCAATAGTGAGTGCAAATGGGTA
>KK115605.1:264402-311239 GCA_000611955.2 Stegodyphus mimosarum
AAAAAAAAAAAAAAAAAAAAAACCGCATATTTCTACCATTGTGACTGGTACAACCTAGAGGAAGTTTAATTAGACGAGTGATGTTTTTCGATAATGATATTCTCAGAAGTGTAATAGTCACTTAATAGGCTCATTATGTTTTTTTATGTGCCTCAGAACAGAATTTTAACCAATTTCCCATAGTTTTTTTAATTTCTAAAATTAAAAGTGCCGGGGCCTAATGGATAGCTAATAGGAAAGTATGACAAGAATAAATAATATAACAATAACTAAATGAAAGAGTTAATAATGAATAATTACGATGAAACATAATAAAGTATGTAAATAAATAACAATAAGTTAAATTAATTATAAATTAAAATAAAATGTAAAAATTAAGTGATTTAAAACAAAACCTAAAAAAGAAAGTGTGAATGAAACATGGTGCCTAGTATATATAGAGAGACAGAGCTTTTCATTTCATTTACAGTATTGTAAGGTTTATTCTAATTTTAATAACACTTACTTTAAGTCTATGCGTCTTTCCTAGCTTCAGTTTACAATTTCCTACCAGAACGTATTTTCAGAAACGCGGTAGTATTTAAGTCGATGTTTCACCGACTTCGAGAGAGAGCCTCAGTTCCTGACAAGCGCGCGTTTGCCTTTTGGCTACGCTCGGCCGTACTTTAGGCCCTTCTTTGGCTTCGCCTACTTAATTAAGATTTAGAGGCCAACTACTTAGAATCTTGATAGCTTCGGCTATATCTTTCAGTTAGCTTTAGTTAAGCTTAGTTAAGTTTAATTTCATACTAATTTGAATTCAAGCCCAGGTAGAGGCTTTATTGTACGTTTCGAGTTAGGAACTGATTGTGTCACATTTATTTTGAGAAATAAAGGGTAGTTAACCCCTCTTGAGTCTTACGTCTCTGTTTCCATACTTAAGCGATTATTCGCTTATTAGAATTTGTGGTGTTTCAAGGATTGAACACTGAATTAAATAAGTAAAACCCCATATTTGGCGCCCGATTTTGTCCTTAACAAACCTAAGTAGTGAAGCTATTGCCTCCGACCTTTCAATTACCTCAGCCTCAAGCAAACCCAATGGAGAGATTCGGATTTATCCCCGAAAAGATGAAAGCGGCAATGAAGCCAGCAGCAAATTGTGATGGAAAAGGGTTCGTGATGACTTTCCTGCAGCATGTGGACCTAAATTTCGCTTTATATTCTGTGAACCAGCTGCAGACAGTTATCATCACTACGACGAACTTAAAAGGTCAAGCTCTCGGCTGGTGCAAAAATATTGACAAGATTTTGTTGGGGAATCCAGGGTACGAAACGTACACTTGGGAAAACTTTTAAAACATCGCTATTGAAAGCATTCCCAGTTGTGAGAGACCGCGCGAAGTTGCAGTCTGGATTGTTTAGTAAGTATCAAACTACTTTCGACGAATTAACAGACTTCATCTTAAGGAAGATCCACATTTCCAAATTATTACATGGAAAAAGACCCGACCAAGAACTTATCGAAATCATATTGCCGCGGATACTTCCTTCAACCCAGGATGTTTTTGAAGTGAGGTATCCGCAAACCCTGGAAACCTTACTTGAATTAGCAGTGAAATTTCAGAGTAGGCGAACGGCGGAAAACGCGCGTGCAAGCAACTTTAGGCACCATTCAAGGTTTTACTCCCAGACGAAACCTTAATTTCAACAGAAACCGTATCGGCAAGCGGGGAAGGTTGAAAAGTCAGAGAAGAAAAAGACTGGCCTATTCAAAAGCTTGCGGAAATAAAAAAAAGCTGGATGAAGGGGCAGGTAAGAAGGACGTAAACTAATCACGGTGAGCGAGAAGAGGGTTAGGTCACCGTCTGGGAAGAAAAATCCCTTAGAAATCAAATTGAATACGGTAGTCGTACAAAATTTGGCGTTGCTAGAGATACATATATTATTAAACGACGTCCTTACTACTGCCCTACTGGATACCGGGTCTCAATACAGCTTCCTGTCGCAGGACTCCTTTAAAAACAGTTTCGTCGGCATAGAATGTTTAAAATAACGGGAAAACGGGTGATTGCCGACCAAGGCAAGCAGTGTATCTGCATGGGAAAAGTGAGGCTGTATGTTCAAATAACGAACGAGATACAAAAAATAAATTTTTTGGTTATAAAGAATTTGTTAACCGCAGTTATATTGGGGTTATATATACTCGCAGGTAGCGCAGTTATATATACGCGCAGCTAGCGAAAAAACTAATTTCAAAGATTCTACTTTACAGGTCAAGATGGATAAAATTGAAGAGGAAAAAGTCGCAATCCTGGAATTAGATTTGACTCATCTCGATAAAGGAGAGAGAGAGAAAATCGAAAATCTGGAAAGACATTTTTCACAGTTATTAGACGAAATGCCTGGCTTCTGCCAGATTGTAATACCCAGTATTGATACTGGTAGTGATCTCCCAGTCCAGTCTAAGCCGTATAGGTATGACCGTGTAACGGAAGACATTCTCGAGCAACACATTAAAAAAGTGCTCGAGAACAAGATAATTACACCAAGTACCAGCCCCTACGCAAGTCCGGTAGTTTTGTGTAGAAAGAAAAATGGACTGCCACTCGAAGACCCGAATGCGTGGGGATTCGCCGTTGACAATCGTAAGTTAACTAGCATGACGTAATATCCTACATATCCCCTCCCGATAATAGAGAAAATTATAAGGCAGATTCACTCTGCTAAATATATGATTACATTAGACCTGGCATCAGGTTATTTTGAGATTTATCAAGTTATTTTGAGACAGCAATAAAACCCCAGGATGTCGGAAGAACAGCTTTTATTACAAAGTCAGGCTTGTACGCCTCTTTGAGGATGCCGTTTGGCTTAAGCGGAGCTCCGGCTACATTTCAAAAAGTTAACATTGTTTTAAGGTCAGTCTTAGACAAAAGTACAGTAATCTATTTCGATGATATTATTGTTACTAGCGAAACCATAGAAGAATTCATTAAAGATTTAGAGGAAGTTTTTACGCTGTTAAATGAGTCCGTCCTGAAAATAAATCCAAGGAAGTGCAAATTTGCCGCCAAGCAATTGCGGTGCCTCGGCTATAAAATCTCAAAAAACGGTATTGAGACGGACAATTCCAAAATATTAGCGATTAAATGTTATCCACCTCCAAATACGGCCAAGAAATTATCTTCCTTTTTGCGAATGTGCTCCTATTATAGAGGTTTCATAAAAGATTTTGCAAAGATAGTTGAACCCTTGTTGGTTCTTAAACGAAAAAGGACGAGGTTCACATGGACAGTGGAGGCGAACACGGCGTTTGAAACACGCCTTAATTAACACCCCTGTTCTTAAATTCCCGGAAGGGGATCAAAATTTAGAAATTGCAGCGGACACGACAGACTATGCAGTTGACCCAGTTCTTTCCCAAAATGGGTAGAGAATAGCTTTTTTCAACAAAACGCTGAACCAAATTCAATGTAATTATACCGCAACTGAACGGGAAAACCTTGCGGTCTTACTAGCGTTGGGAAAATTCCCCGTTTACCTCGGAAGCGCCCCGATAACTGTGCACTCAGATCATACGGCAGTTGGTCGCTTGTACACCAGTAAAAGTATTTTACCCTGGCTTATACGTCGGACGTTAAAACTGCAAGAGTTTAATTTAATAATAAAACTCCCTCCGGGGAAAGAAAATGTACTTGCGGATGCCCTATCAAAAATCAAGATCGATGAAGAGGGAAATACAATTAGATGTACGATGCGAACTGGTAAAATAATTGAATCCCGTGAAACAATAATTGCCGAATTAAAAACGGACCCTGAGTTCAAAGACATTTACGCATATCTGGAAGATCCCGAAAATTTTGAACATGTATACTTAACGGCTATTCGCAATAGGGCGGCCCATTATGAAATTATTGATAAGTTGCTATTTTACACGAAAACAACCAATGATAATCAAGAGCTACGGCCAGTGGTCCCAATGAGTCTACGCTTAAATATTTTAGAGGAGCCTCATGATTAAAAAATATCGGGACACCTCGAGGTTAGAAAAACACTGCAAAGGATGCAGCAGCAGCCGCAAGGTTCAGGCTAAGCGAAAAAGAGAACAAAGAAAAGAAACGTTCCCCTACAGGTTCCAAGCAAGTTCCGATGGGGAAGCAGAAAAAAAAAACGTTCTTAATATTCCAGGAATACGACCAAATCTAGAACACAAGCCAACTACTTCAAAAGCGGCCTCAGGAACGTCGGACCGAAGAATCACGAAAGGAAGAACGTCAGCTGATGTGGTAGCGGTGTTGTTCCAGCATGTCAGAAATCCCAAGAGGAGGTTTAAAAATCCCCAGCAACAAAACCGGCCCAGGAGCTAAAGAGAAGACCGCAGTTCAAGAATCCTCAACCCATCAGGAAATCAGCGCATCTCACCGACAAAGGAAAAAAAAACGAAAGAAAGTACTGACGGTTCGCAAGGTGGTGAGAATTTATTTTGTAAATACCTTTTGGAGAATTCTCGAGTTGCGAGAAACTAATTTGTGAATATTTTCAGTTGAAAGACTTCAATTGAAAATGTGTTAACTTAAAGAAGATTGTAGCAAAATTTGTAAATTTTGTATAGCAATTATAACGAATGGTGTAAAGTGAATTTTAAAATATTGCATGCTAAAATGTTGTAATGAATATAGAAAAGCTATTGTCAGCTGTAAAACTACTGTAAAATTAAACCAGTACAAATGTAAGTTTTGGTCAAAGCATGACTCTATAATAGATGAACAGAAAGAAAGTATAGATTGAATGTGTTTAAAGTTAGGCTCTCCAGGCTTTACTTAAGAAGTTAGTTTAAGTTCTATTGTAGCACACTAGAAGGACTTTTGTGTTTAAGGAGTTTTGTAAGGTCTCGCGTTTCAAGCTTAATCAAATAATAGCTGTTGTGTAGATAGTAGAGTAGATTCGCGGAAACACAACATTAACACGCTCAGTTTATCAGGACTTAGCATTCTGTGTGTATTCTTTGAGAACATGGTAAATTCTGTAAAGGGTTCTTATCCTTACGTTCTAAGTCCTGAACTGGAACAGGGAGCGGAAGGTACGCTATGTTCTGGTGTAACTGCTGGGCTGGAGAATAACTGCACGTGAAGGGATTTGAAATCCTCTTTTATTCACTCACTATTAAATACAAACCTCCCAATTCGGGAGAGATACAGAACGTAACAGACCAAACTTTGGTCGAACTTAACAATCAAATAAATTTAAATAAATTAAAATAGAACTTAAATTAAACTTTGCTTCGCAGAGCAATTCGCGGAAGTTGGCCTCTACCGAAAAGGGTGCGTAGCAAGGTATACTAAATACTACCGCACTTTAATTTATTTTACAATGCAATCACGTAGTAAGCACTATGGCTTATAAATTTAAACTGCTAGCTGGTCAGGCGAACGTTGAGCAGCGTGACCGTGATCTGAGGCAAAGCTCTCACACACCGAGAGGTTTCTACCTCTGGCTTAAATAGTGCTTGGCTGAACTTCAAAAATTAGCATAAGCTAAAAACGCGCGCTTCTTCTGACAGGAAGTTGAAGCAGAGAGGAGATAGAAAAGATTTAAATTAAAATAAACTTGGTTAGTTTAACTAAAACCTTACATACTTCCCGCCAGAATTGCGATAGTTAAACTACTTTGGTCCAAACGGACCATGTTGAAAACTAGCAATTCTAAATAGTCGAAAATTTCACTGTTCTAAACTTAGGCCAACTCTTACAAGGCAATATATGTTTGTGTAAAATACAGACGAAATTTTCTGGAACAACAATCTTCAACATTTTTTTTTTCAAGTCTTATTCTTCAAACAGTCTTACTCCTTCCAGCAAAATCTGGAAGGAAAACAACTTTAGTATGACATAATAACAGAATAATTCTAAGTGGTACAAATCCTTATTTTTTTTTTTTTGTGTAATTTTGCACACACACATTATCATTCAAGCACAATTAAATTCTTCCCCCGTATGCTCTCTCACCGGTGTTGGATGTAAAGCAAACCGCCATTGCGGGTTTTTATGTGTTCGGGGGTGTTCAACTCTTCCACCTACAATCGACTAACATTAGTTAGAACTTGACATACGAGACCTGAAAAAAACGCCCTATAACCAGCTAATCCTAAGGTTCTCACTAGCTTTATGTCTAACACTTTAAGTGTATTTGGTGGAGAGCCTAATTAACACTTGCATTCTAAAATAGTCAATCTTTAACTTTTCATGCATACAAATTCGCAGTTTGCACACAACATTCACATTAATATTGCACTTAACGTGCATTGCTAGCATAATATTATTTGTTACATTTCATAACACATTAACAATTTCATAGCAATCCTGAAATGCAAATAGAGGTTAAATTTCTAAGCTTACAGAAATATAGGTTAAATTTCTAAGCTTACAGCAAGTGCTTCCTATTCCTTTCTCAAGGTACTTTCTTGAAATATCAAATTACATTGAATTAATAGTCTACAGACTAAATCGTGTTTTTCAATTTTCCGAATTTTCATTCTAGACATTTTACAAGTCTTTAGACAAAGCGTCATACAAAATCATTTAGTTAACATATTCTTTTCAGCAATTCATTGCTTTTACAGAATTAATCTATTTACAAAATTAAGTAATTTTAAATCTTTAAGAATTACAATTTCTTTTAACAAAACATTTTACTTTCCATATGAGAACTTATCGCTCACTTGGCGTAAAAGTCAACCTCGCTTGAGGTAAAATCAGTCCTGCAACTTGCAGTATACTCAAAAATTAACTAAACTTTTGAATACGAAATTGTACTTATCTTATTATGATCGTCCATCCTTTTCTTGGCCCAATCTTTAAAACTTGAGTAAGTTGTGGCCTGGTTCAGTTTCCTCGTTTTTCGTTGTTCTTTCGGAGCCTGCTCGTCTCTTTTTCTTTTGAAATTCCGTCGTTGTATCCTCGGCAATTTCCTTTGTAGAGGAGGTTGCTCCGCTGGACGTTTGGTGGACTGGGCCCTTCTCTCCTGGGCCCTTGCTCGTTGCTTGTCCTGGTTCCTGCTGTATTCGGGAAGTTGATTCTCAGGCTGCAATCGACGTTTCTTGCTTCTCAGGCACCTGTCCGATGATTCCACAGTTCTTTTGGATACATTGGGCTTCCCTTGCCCATTCTGCTTTCTTCTCTTGGTGCGCTCGTAATTCCGTTCGTAGATTTGTTCACCTGCATCGTGAGACTTTCTTTTGAAACCACCTTTTTGGTTCTTATTTCTTTGTTGGGGGGGAGCTTTCTTCTTCTGACATTTCGATGCCGTTGTAGCTGGTTCCTGCTGTTTTTGCTGACGTATATCTTCCTGGCTAGTCGATTGCCTCGGATCCTGAAACGAATCTTTAAATACAGCCATTTTGCTGCGATTATAGAACGGTTTTATTTGGTCCACATTCGCTTTGAGCGTTTGACCATCATTTCTTTTTAATATAACCACTGCCCCCGTAATTTGTTCAATTGTGAACGGGCCTTCAAAACGCGGAAAAAATTTCCCCACCTTTTCCTCTGGGGCATTTGACAAGTTGTGTTTAATCTTCAACACTTCATCTCCCACATTGTACTTGACCTCTCTTCTTTTTAGGTCATAGTACAATTTCTGTTTTCTTTGGGCCATTTCTATATTTTCCGTCGCTTCCCGTATTAACTTTTGTATATCACTCATTTTAAATTCTTCTGCCCTTTCCTGTACAAAGAACAGTTTATCTAGGGGGGTCAAGATCTTTCTTCCTAAGAAGAGTTCAGCGGGTGTTTTTTGTGTAGTATCGTGTTTGGCGGTCCTAAGTGCAAATGCAAATTCATTTATATGGCTATCCCAGGTAGAGTGATAGTTTTTCACATAACTACGAATTATTTTCACTACATTTCTATTCACCCGTTCCGCTATGTTTGACTGCGGACGATACGGGACCATCTTTAGATGACGTATGCCCAGTTTTGCACACATTTCCTCAAACATTTTACTAACAAACTGAGGACCATTGTCTGAAATAACTTTTAGGGGCGCCCCGTATTTTAAAATATACTTATTTAGAATTGAATCTACTACAATTTTTGCAGACGCGCGTTTTAACGGAATTAACTCTAACCATTTGCTAAAATGATCCACTATAACTAAAAGATATCGGCTTTTATTAACTTTACTTCGAGGGTAAGGTCCAAGTAAATCGATGCCTATTATTTGATTTGGGAATTCTGATTTAATAGTATTTAGGAACCCGGCTGGGCGGAAATTAACATAATTATTTAATTGACATGTTGGGCACGACTGGACATACGCCCTAGTAAACTTTTGCAGTTCTGGAAAGAAAACTGCCTCGCAACTTTCTGAACAGTTTTTCTTATACGTAAATGAGCCAAAATGGCACAATCATGCAACTCTTCTAATACATTCAACCTCATGCCAGCTGGGATAACCGGTCCTATATTCATGATTCTCATTAGTAGCTTTCGTATAGAATAACAGTCCGTCAATTAATTCGTAATTTTCGGCCCTATTTCTTATCGGCACAATATCCGGATGATTGAAATTCTCAGGGTCGGCCAAATAATTGTATATATTTTTGAACTCCGGATCTTTTTTGAGTTCGGCTATTACTGTTTCACGAGAATCTAATACTTTGGATGTTAACATGGCTATCTTAATTACACTTCCATTTTCATCTAAGTTAATTCTGCTTAAAGCATCTGCCACAACATTTTCTTTTCCCGGCGTATGTTTAATTATTAGGTTATATTCCTGTAATTTGAGAGCCCACCTTATTAATCTGGGTGATAAATTTTTTCCAGAATAGAGTCTAGTGACCGCCGCGTGGTCGGTATATACAGTTACTGGAGAACTTCCAAAGAACACACGAAATTTCTGTACTGATGCTAACACTGCGAGAGTTTCTCTCTCTGTTGCGGAATAGTTTCTTTGGGTTTCATTTAATGTTCGGCTGAAAAAAGCCACGGGCTGACCATTTTGGGAAAGCACTGCACCAATCGCGAAATCTGAAGCGTCCGCTGAAATCTCTAATCCTTTATCCCCTTCTGGAAATTTTAAGACGGGAGCTTGAGTCAATGCGTCTTTCAATTTTTGAAACGCCAAGTTGGCTTCTGCTGACCACGAAAACCTAGCTTTTTTTCTTTTCAACTTTAGCAGTGGCTCAGCTATTTTTGCAAAGTCTTTAATGAAAGCCCGGTAATATGAACACATCCCGAGAAACGACGATAATTTCTTCGCTGTTTTAGGAACAGGATAATTTCTAATGGCTACTATTTTTGACTGATCCGTTTCGATTCCCTTTTGGGAAATTTTAAATCCTAAATAACGTAACTCTTTTGCGGCAAATTTACATTTAGACGCATTTATCTTTAAACCAGCTTCGTTTAACAATGAAAATACTTTTCTTAAATCTTGTAAGTGTTGTTCTAGAGTACTACTCGTAATTATAATATCGTCTAAATATATGAAAGTGCTTTTACCAAGGACTGGTCTTAAGACGATGTCCATACATCTTTGGAACGTTGCCGGCGCGCCGGATAATCCGAACGGCATTCTAAGAAATGCGTACGTACCAGATTTCGTTATGAACGCGGTTTTGTGTACGTCCTCGGGTTTTACCCCAATCTGAAAATAGCCACTCGTGAGATCTAATGTAGTCATGTATTTTGTAGACGAAATATTTCGAATAATTTCTTCAATTATCGGCAACGGATATACAGGATATTTTGTAACTGAATTTAACTTGCGATAATCTATAGCAAAACGCCACCGCTTCGGGTGCGTAATCGGGTAATCATTATTTTTCTTACACAGGACAACGGGGCTAGCATAACTGCTAGAAATTGGCGTGATGATTTTATTCTTTAACATCTCTTTAATATGATGTTCAATTATTTCTTCTTTTACCCTGTCATATCTATATGGCTTTTGCCTAACTGGCTGAGCGTCCCCCGTGTCAATGTCGTGGTTCACCACCTGCGTAAACCCTGGTACATCACTAAATAAATTCGCAAAGTGACTTACCAGACCTTGGATTTTCTCTTTTTCCTCTGCTTGTAAATGTTCCAAGTCCAGCTGCGGGGGCTTATCATTCTTCGCTTCAATTGGCTTCATATTTAATGTTAGTTCTCCCCCCTTGAAATCAATTTTTGCTTCTGCCAAACTAAAAAAGTCCACACCTAGAATAATACAAGTCTGCAGGTTACGCACAATATAAAACAGGATTCTTACCTGTTCGTTGTTGATACGCACGAACAATGGTACTTTTCCTAAACAGCTACATTTTTCTCCTTGGGCCGCTATGACATCCGTGTCTCTTGCACTAAAAATTCTGTAACGTCGAAAGTGCTTCTTAAAGAATCTTTCCGATACGAAGCTGCTTTGGGCTCCTGTATCCAAGAGGGCTGTCGCCGGTATGTTGTTGATTAGAACTTCAATCTTCGGCAAACTCAAATTCTTAACGACCACGGTGTTTAAATTGATTTTGGAAGGGTTTTGCGCTGCTTCGGACTTCTTCACCTTCCTCGAAGAAATCCCTCTTAGTTTAAATTCTTTTTCTTCTGGTTGCCCTCGGAATCTTTGCTTGTTCTTCTATTAAATTCCCTTCGTTCGCCGCTCGCTTTAGGAGACACATCTTTCTTCGGCCATTGCTTCGCCTTATTCCCGTAACTTTGATTTTGCTTTTGCTGCGGTCTTGGCGAACTCCACTGACTTCTTCGCTCAAATTGGCGTCGTCGTTCGTTGTCGGCTGTTCTTCGGCTTTCAAATTGTACCGCGAGCTCAAATAATCTGTCTAATGTTGTTGGATTTCTTAGTTCGATGAAATCTTGAACTTGGGGCAGTAGCCTAGGAAGTATAACTTGAATAATTTCAGGATCCGGGCGACTTCCATACAAAAGCTTGAAAACTTGAATTTTCCTCAAAATAAAATTAGACAAATCTTCTATTCTTTCTTGGTATCGGCTAAACAGTTCAGCTTCCAATCTGGCTCGATCTCGCACCACGGGAAATGCTTTCACTAGAGAATTCTTGAAATTTTCATACGTGTATGTGGGGCTTCCTGGTTCCCCCAAGAGATTCTTTCCGATGCACTTGAACCAACTTAGCGCTTGGCCCTTCAAAGCGCTGGTAGCAAGAGCGACTTTCTGAAATTCGTGGACTGGATATAGCATGAAGTGGGAGTCTAGCTTTTCCAGGAAATTGATTACGGCTGTCTTGCCGTCAAAACTTGCCGCTGGCTTCATGGCTGCTCGCATGGTTTGTACGATGTAGCCGAATCCTTCTATGCCAGGAGGTGCTATCTCAGGATTCTGGACAGGTACAGCAGGTGTCTCAGGTTCGTCTTCTTGTTGTTGAGGCCATCCTCTTCTTTTTGTGCGGGCGCCACTATCAGGACTTAGCATTCTGTGTGTATTCTTTGAGAACATGGTAAATTCTGTAAAGGGTTCTTATCCTTACGTTCTAAGTCCTGAACTGGAACAGGGAGCGGAAGGTACGCTATGTTCTGATGTAACTGCTGGGCTGGAGAATAACTGCACGTGAAGGGATTTGAAATCCTCTTTTATTCAATCACTATTAAATACAAACCTCCCAATTCGGGAGAGATACAGAACGTAACAGACCACACTTTGGTCGAACTTAACAATCAAATAAATTTAAATAAATTAAAATAGAACTTAAATTAAACTTTGCTTCGCAGAGCAATTCGCGGAAGTTGGCCTCTACCGAAAAGGGTGCGTAGCAAGGTATACTAAATACTACCGCACTTTAATTTATTTTACAATGCAATCACGTAGTAAGCACTATGGCTTATAAATTTAAACTGCTAGCTGGTCAGGCAAACGTTGAGCAGCGTGACCGTGATCTGAGGCAAAGCTCTCACACACCGAGAGGTTTCTACCTCTGTCTTAAATAGTGCTTGGCTGAACTTCAAAAATTAGCATAAGCTAAAAACGCGCGCTTCTTCTGACAGGAAGTTGAAGCAGAGAGGAGATAGAAAAGATTTAAATTAAAATAAACTTGGTTAGTTTAACTAAAACCTTACAAGTTCACTCAGAACAGTTTATGGAGAGAGTGAGGGGAAGGAGATTTAATTTTTGTGTGAATGAAAGCTGTTTGAGGGCCAAAATAAATTTTAATAAAGGTAGAGTGATAAGGAAAATACAAATTATATGTGAAAACTAACATTGTTTCTTACCAAATGCGATGGAAGGATCAAGACTGAAATTCGTGTTACAGAAAGAAGATGTTTGTCCCCAGTCAAATTGTAAAAATTTGTGAAATATATTTTCCTTAGTTTAAGTATAGCTTTAGAAATTGTTGTAAAGTTGGCCCAGCTAAGTGCTGAGCCTCCCGGAATTGGCCACGCTAAACGAGGAATATTTTTCACTATTTTGGTACGTGTTAGGAATACAGACATATTAAGGATGTAGTATAAATACGGTACAGATCTAAAGATGAACAAATACGTTACAAATTGTGAAACTAATACAATACTAATACGTTACAAATTGTGTGATCTAAAGATGAACAAATACGTTACAAATTGTGAAACTCACTTAATTTGACTCAACACGGGAAAAATTACCCGGCCCGGGCACAGGAAGGATTGACAGATTAAGGGTTCTTTCTTGATTCTGTGGATGGTGGTGCATGGCCGTTTTTAGTTGGTGGAGCGATTTGTCTGGTTAATTCCGATAACGAACGAGACTCTAGCCTACTAAATAGACGCTCCGATCCTTCGAGTCGGACGAAATGGGTCTTGCTTTTCGCCGTCGACGGAGCAGCTGGTCCACTGGGTTAGGTGTTTTCAGCCTGTTGGATCCCGTCGATGGAATTTAAAGTATATATATATAAAGAGCTTAGTAGTGTGTCCTCCTGCAATTGACCACGCTAAACGAGGAGCATTGAAATAAGGACCAGAACATGGAAAAAAGGTGCATGATGGGGGACTGCTGAGACTAAGGGGAACACTTATTATGGTGCATGTTGGGCAGACATTTATACAGTTACGGTACATGTTGGGCATACACTATTATGGTACATGTTAGGCATACAGTTATATTAAAGATATGCTATATAATCAGGTACAGATGCAAAGATGAACAAATACATTACAAATTGTGGGATCCGTTAAAAGAGTTCTGGATTAATCATAAAATTAAACATAATTGGGAATAAAACAAGAAAAATAATAATAATAATAATAATAAGTAAGACCTTAAGTAAATTAATATATGTACAGAGCGGGCTGCTGACGGCAAGGTGTCCAAGAAAAGAAGTCACTCCAGGCTGTCAGCAATGCTTTTAGCAACGGTAGTGCAGTCTCTAATGCGGCTGAGCGCATATTTGTTCTTAATTGTGTTCTTAAACCTTGCCGGCATATTGATTGCAGCTGGTCTTTTTAAATGGGAATTCGCTGTGTGAGGGCAATCAAACACATAGTGATCTGGATCCCCAGTACTCCCACAAATACATTGGTCACTGTCTCTTAGGCGAAATCTGTGAAGATACGACATATATGGGCCATGCCCTGTCAGATACTGTGTAAGGTGCGAGGAGCTGCTATTTAAATTCTGGTTAACTTCTGATTGGAAATCAAAGTCTTCTGCCTGTGGTGCTTGTCTCCCAGTAGTTTTGCCACTGCTTCATTAGTTCACATTTAAGTGTAGTTTTCAGATATGAGTGCGGAAGGGGCACAACAATGCTACTCACATGGGACGAAGGAGGTCTGGGACATTCCACCAGATATCGCACGTAAGAATACCTCTAGCATCCTTTCCACGCGATATGACATCAGCTGTGTTATATTCAGATGCCATATGTTTCCATTGGTTTGAGCCCTTAGGCTGTTGTATTAAAGCAATTCTGTTGCTCACAAAAGGTTCTAGTAAGTGCGGTGATTTTTTAATCCAAGCAAGAGAAATTCGTCGAATCAGTCCAAAAATCACATTTTCTATTTTAACAGACAACGATGATATCACCTTAGCACGTAAGTTGACAATTCGGGTCTACGAAATGACAAGGTTTTTTAGAGTCACTTACTACAGTCCGCTTGACTTTTGTGTAGCAAGTAACTCTAAAAACTGGTAAAGCTTGAACTACTAAACACAAATGTGCCTAATTTAATTGCTCTTCAGTGTATAACCAAACGCCCGTTACTGTAAACAAGGAATTTTTTGGAAACTCGAATTACAGAAACATCTTTTTCGCGAAAATGATTCAAGGTACACGAGAAGAAAACATAAATTTATATAACACCTCTATTTTATTAGAATTTTTATACATCACAATATTATTTGTATACAAATTATTAATTTAACTATTATAAATTATTTTCATCTAAATTGGAGGTGCTTTATTTCTATTTTTGAAATTATTATGGATTATAACATTATACATCATATATCTACAGCATTATATTATATATAATTGCTAGATTATGTTGCTCAAATTGTTAATTTATAATATAATCAAAACTTTTTTTATTTAAATTATAATTGACAGATTTTTCTAATTAGCGGAAATATTTTACTAATATTCTTTTAAATGTATTTTAAATTTAAAGAGAAAAAATTGCAGGATTTTAATTTAAATCGGAAATATTTGATTTTCATGTGCAATGATTTCAACTACTATAAGGAAAATTACGTACTATGTTAGTTTTGGTGCTTTCAAAAGAAAATATTAAAAAAAAGCACAGAAAGATTAAGAATGAAATCAAAGCACTTTAAATGAAAGGTTAAGAATTAGAGTTGATAAGGCAAGAAAAAAGGTTGAGAGAGAGAGAAGCGAGGGATACAGAGAATGTTTGCACAATTTTAGAACAATCTCGGGGCCGTTTAACTAATATTTCAAGTGTAACGAGCACTTTTTTTACATATTCGATGTACGAGCCTTTTTTCTGGACTATAAGTCTGCCTCGTGGTTTCCACGAAAAAAAGAATTTTTTTTTAATTTCCAGCCATATTCATTCCATTCCTCTTCCGCTACTTTCGAGAATCCATCATTCGTGATGAGTTTGTTCATAGAAACAACTCTTTTCAAGGGACCAAAGTTCGTGGGTGAAACGTCAGGGAACTTCGCATGTATACTATTGCGTGCGTACGGATTCGTAACGGATTGAATGCACAAGCCGATAAAAAGTTAATAAAATTTATTCGTTTCACAAAAAATAAAACAAAATGTTAAAATATTTCTTCAGAGATATTCGTACAATATCCCAATGTCTCATAGTAGTTACATTTTAAACTACTACAGCTTTAAATAAAACGCAAATTAAAAATAAAGGGAAACTAATTCGATCTCACAGCGAATTCGCTACAATCAATTAACAGCGCTAAGTAAACAACAATTCGCTTAAAACAGCTACAACTGAGCTGAGATGTTTTTAATCTGGCTTTTATAAGCTTTTTAATCAGCACGAGATCATTCTCTTATTTTCTTGATTTTTCTGGATTAAAAAAATGATTACGAGATCTTTCTCTTCAAATTCTTCACTCGCTGCGTTTGTACGGGAAAATAAAACAATTTTAATTACAGTTCTAAATAAATACAAAATCCGTAACACTGCCCCCTTCCCAAGGACTCCACGTCTCGGGTAGTACAATCCCTGGACAGGAAACCAAACTCACAACTAAGGCATCAATGGTATAACAAACATTATTACAATAACCAACAACATAAACAATAATTGCAATAAGCAAATCAAATACTATACACAAATCAAATACTATCAAATATAAAATACAGATCAAATGCTATCAAATACTAAATACAAATCAAACAGAATCGATTCCGGTTAATCGGACCATACCGGGAAGCGATCGTTTTGGTCCTAATAACCGGCTGGTCCGATTATACGAACATGTCCTACGTTGTAAGCCGGGACGTGCTATATGTAGCAAACAGTAAATGTATATGTAAATCATGTACAAAAATGTAATTATGACCTATATTGTGCGCTACACACGTATGATAAACATACATATGCAAACAAGAACTACCGTCGAACGTTTTTCATTGAGAAGATTAATTTAGAAACAAATTCTAAGAAATGATATTCACGATACTCAGCGTTCAGAGGTTCAGACGTCATCCACGCATTTCTGTTCCCACGATACACAACTGGTAAACTGTCCGTTCTAA
This sequence comes from Stegodyphus mimosarum, assembly GCA_000611955.2. NCBI lineage: Eukaryota > Metazoa > Arthropoda > Arachnida > Araneae > Eresidae > Stegodyphus > Stegodyphus mimosarum. The sequence continues at coordinate 280,555 of KK115605.1, forward strand.
GTCCTTTAAAGCAGCGAGGCTTAGTGCTTTTTCCTATAACCAACAGCTTCCTCTTGTCCGTTCTTGACATGCTTGAGCAGCACAAGACAGTTACCCAATCCATCGCTTTTTTGGGAGCCAGAAAGTGCAACATGTTTGTAACTTAACGAGATGTCCGGTTTAGCACGATAATACAGCCCAGTTTCATCAGCATTGTAGATGTCATCTGCTGAAAAATTTTCAAGAGGCTCGGGCAGTTCTGTTGATTTCCATTCTTCAGCAACTGCACTATCAGCACTTTCTTTCTCGCCATGTGCTTTCTTAAATTTTATGTCATGTCTAGATTTCCGTCGAGACAACCAACCGTCCGCAGCTTTAAAGTCATCGTGGCCCAGCTTTTTAGCGAGTTCTTCTGCTTTGCATTTTAACATTCGGCCGCATACTCGCACAGTTCGTCCAGTAACAATGACAAGCCATACATTAAAGGCTTCATTGACGTCTGGTTCCTTGCCTTCACGCTTTCGTTCTTTGAAAGTTCTTCCTCGTCCTTCACATTGTCCCCATTCTTCTCGCAGCTCATTCTCTTGTTTTATCCCGCGAGAAATTGTAGTCTTTGCCAATCCGGTAATTTCCACCAACCGACGCTGATTAGTGTTTCGTGGTTGTTGCTTCATCTTATCCAGGAAACCAATTTTTTCAGCTAATGTCAAGTCCCATCGTGGCAGTTTTGCAGGGGAGGCAAGACACGCGCACAGTTCATTGACTAAAGTGAAACCTTGGTGTTTCGGGATCAAGATGTTGAGGTCAAGAGGGAGTTAAAATGATCGCCATTCAAAGCTTTGGCTCTAAAATCATCCCAAAAGGGTGGTGAAATGATAGCTTTATTTACTTTATCAGCTTTCTAAACTTTATCATGATTGACAGGCGGGAATTCCTTTCAGGTGGAGTCGAAGACTCTATTGTTCATTTCCTCGAAAACTGGAGACGCAGTGGGACCAATAACCTCACTGGCGGGTACTAGTGACTTTGTTTTAAGACTTATACTATACATGGTCTTATACTATTTACATTACTATTTACAATTATATACACTGCGTACTCTGGCTATAGTAAGGAGCTAACCTGCCGTAATAAACGACTTTAGGCTTAGAGTTCGATGACTTATGGATCCGAACCACGATGTCGTTCAGGCTGTTTAGGACTGTGTACTGACCATCCCAAAGTGGCTGTAGTTTCGGACAGAGTCCTTTTCTTCAAGTCTAATTCCACAACCACATTTTGTCTCCTTCTTTGAAACGATGTCCAGTAGCTCTGGTGTCGTATCGGGTCTCATTTTCTCCGTTGCCAAGTTGACTCGCTCTCGTGCAAAGTTGTGCATCGCTTCAAACCGGCCTGGAGATCTTGAATGTATTCCTCAGGCGATGAAGGCGCATCCGGAGGGCGACCAAACGAAAGATCACAAGGCAGACGAAGGTCATGACCGAAGAGCATCTGAGATGGTAAATAGCTGGTAGTCTCGTGGACAGCACTGCGGTAAGCCAGTAAAAACAATGGTTACTTCTTGACCCAGTTATGGTTACAATGGTTACTTCTAGAAACCACTAGCAAGAGGTTATTAATTATGGTTCGATTAAACCTTTCTACCATGCCGTCCGATTGGGGATGTAAAGGCGTCGTTTGGGTTTTGTCAGCGCCGAGTAGCTTGCAGTGTTCTTTGATTACTGCCAAGGTAAAATTCCGACCCTGATCTGAATGTAACTGAAGAGGCACTCCGAACCCGGAAATCCAATGCTGTATCATCATCTCTACTACTGTGACAGCCTCTTGATCAGGAATAGGATATGCTTCAGGCCATGTGGTGAAGTAATCAGTGATAAAGCGGATGCATTTGTTGCTATCAGCAGTTTGGGGAAGAGATCTCAAGATGTCAAAAGCGATACACTCAAAAGGTGCTCTTACACTGTAATGTTGCAGTTTGCCTCGGCTACGTTTCTTCAGCCCTTTCCAGCATGCACAGGCATCGCAAAATCGGCACCACTTTTTCACGTTATCCTTTGCATTATTCCAGCAGAAGTGCTCCTGAACTCTTTGCAAGGTCTTCATTATTCCCAAGTGGCCTTTTGCAGGACTGCTACGTAGTTCTTTAAGGACGTTCGGGATCCGGGGTCTTGGGAGTAGCAGCAGCCATCGGAATGTCTTTCGATCGTCCGGTTCGAATTTCCGGTACAAGACGCCGTTTCGAATATGAAGTGAGTACCAGAGAACCCAATGTTGTTTTGTCGTTAGTGTTGTGATAGATTTATTGGTGGATTACAGTGGTAGATTTATTGGTGGATTATTTAAACTATTATTAATTAGTTTAAATAATCTGGAAATCACAGCTTTAAGTTAAAGGGATACCGGCGTGTTTGTTTATTTCATTAGGAATTTCGTTTTTATTCTTTGCGTTTTTCGTTATTAGAATGTAAGAGAATGCATCCAGCTCTTCTTTTTTTGTCAGAAGAATGTGGGAAAATGCATCTAGTTGACTATATCTGGCGTAAAGTCCCCTAACTTCCGCGATGGAAAAACTCAGACCAGTTACCCTTTTTTTATATTTATTTTAAAACTTTACACAGACGTTCTTGGTTAATTGAAAAGTAATTTTACAGCATTATTACAGAAGGGAAAAGATATCAGTTTCCCGATGGGTGATGCAGCCTACTTGCTCGGCATGTGCTCGGCGAAAAATGCCGTCGTTGTCCTGTGTGTCGATTTGTAAGGTTTTAGTTAAACTAACCAAGTTTATTTTAATTTAAATCTTTTCTATCTCCTCTCTGCTTCAACTTCCTGTCAGAAGAAGCGCGCGTTTTTAGCTTATGCTAATTTTGAAGTTCAGCCAAGCACTATTTAAGCCAGAGGTGGAAACCTCTCGGTGTGTGAGAGCTTTGCCTCAGATCACGGTCACGCTGCTCAACGTTCGCCTGACCAGCTAGCAGTTTAAATTTATAAGCCATAGTGCTTACTACGTGATTGCATTGTAAAATAAATTAAAGTGCGGTAGTATTTAGTATACCTTGCTACGCACCCTTTTCGGTAGAGGCCAACTTCCGCGAATTGCTCTGCGAAGCAAAGTTTAATTTAAGTTCTATTTTAATTTATTTAAATTTATTTGATTGTTAAGTTCGACCAAAGTGTGGTCTGTTACGTTCTGTATCTCTCCCGAATTGGGAGGTTTGTATTTAATAGTGATTGAATAAAAGAGGATTTCAAATCCCTTCACGTGCAGTTATTCTCCAGCCCAGCAGTTACATCAGAACATAGCGTACCTTCCGCTCCCTGTTCCAGTTCAGGACTTAGAACGTAAGGATAAGAACCCTTTACAGAATTTACCATGTTCTCAAAGAATACACACAGAATGCTAAGTCCTGATAGTGGCGCCCGCACAAAAAGAAGAGGATGGCCTCAACAACAAGAAGACGAACCTGAGACACCTGCTGTACCTGTCCAGAATCCTGAGATAGCACCTCCTGGCATAGAAGGATTCGGCTACATCGTACAAACCATGCGAGCAGCCATGAAGCCAGCGGCAAGTTTTGACGGCAAGACAGCCGTAATCAATTTCCTGGAAAAGCTAGACTCCCACTTCATGCTATATCCAGTCCACGAATTTCAGAAAGTCGCTCTTGCTACCAGCGCTTTGAAGGGCCAAGCGCTAAGTTGGTTCAAGTGCATCGGAAAGAATCTCTTGGGGGAACCAGGAAGCCCCACATACACGTATGAAAATTTCAAGAATTCTCTAGTGAAAGCATTTCCCGTGGTGCGAGATCGAGCCAGATTGGAAGCTGAACTGTTTAGCCGATACCAAGAAAGAATAGAAGATTTGTCTAATTTTATTTTGAGGAAAATTCAAGTTTTCAAGCTTTTGTATGGAAGTCGCCCGGATCCTGAAATTATTCAAGTTATACTTCCTAGGCTACTGCCCCAAGTTCAAGATTTCATCGAACTAAGAAATCCAACAACATTAGACAGATTATTTGAGCTCGCGGTACAATTTGAAAGCCGAAGAACAGCCGACAACGAACGACGACGCCAATTTGAGCGAAGAAGTCAGTGGAGTTCGCCAAGACCGCAGCAAAAGCAAAATCAAAGTTACGGGAATAAGGCGAAGCAATGGCCGAAGAAAGATGTGTCTCCTAAAGCGAGCGGCGAACGAAGGGAATTTAATAGAAGAACAAGCAAAGATTCCGAGGGCAACCAGAAGAAAAAGAATTTAAACTAAGAGGGATTTCTTCGAGGAAGGTGAAGAAGTCCGAAGCAGCGCAAAACCCTTCCAAAATCAATTTAAACACCGTGGTCGTTAAGAATTTGAGTTTGCCGAAGATTGAAGTTCTAATCAACAACATACCGGCGACAGCCCTCTTGGATACAGGAGCCCAAAGCAGCTTCGTATCGGAAAGATTCTTTAAGAAGCACTTTCGACGTTACAGAATTTTTAGTGCAAGAGACACGGATGTCATAGCGGCCCAAGGAGAAAAATGTAGCTGTTTAGGAAAAGTACCATTGTTCGTGCGTATCAACAACGAACAGGTAAGAATCCTGTTTTATATTGTGCGTAACCTGCAGACTTGTATTATTCTAGGTGTGGACTTTTTTAGTTTGGCAGAAGCAAAAATTGATTTCAAGGGGGGAGAACTAACATTAAATATGAAGCCAATTGAAGCGAAGAATGATAAGCCCCCGCAGCTGGACTTGGAACATTTACAAGCAGAGGAAAAAGAGAAAATCCAAGGTCTGGTAAGTCACTTTGCGAATTTATTTAGTGATGTACCAGGCTTTACGCAGGTGGTGAACCACGACATTGACACGGGGGACGCTCAGCCAGTTAGGCAAAAGCCATATAGATATGATAGGACAAAAGAAGAAATAATTGAACATCATATTAAAGAGATGTTAAAGAATAAAATCATCACGCCAATTTCTAGCAGTTATGCTAGCCCCGTTGTCCTGTGTAAGAAAAATAATGATTACCCGATTACGCACCCGAAGCGGTGGCGTTTTGCTATAGATTATCGCAAGTTAAATTCAGTTACAAAATATCCTGTATATCCGTTGCCGATAATTGAAGAAATTATTCGAAATATTTCGTCTACAAAATACATGACTACATTAGATCTCACGAGTGGCTATTTTCAGATTGGGGTAAAACCCGAGGACGTACACAAAACCGCGTTCATAACGAAATCTGGTACGTACGCATTTCTTAGAATGCCGTTCGGATTATCCGGCGCGCCGGCAACGTTCCAAAGATGTATGGACATCGTCTTAAGACCAGTCCTTGGTAAAAGCACTTTCATATATTTAGACGATATTATAATTACGAGTAGTACTCTAGAACAACACTTACAAGATTTAAGAAAAGTATTTTCATTGTTAAACGAAGCTGGTTTAAAGATAAATGCGTCTAAATGTAAATTTGCCGCAAAAGAGTTACGTTATTTAGGATTTAAAATTTCCCAAAAGGGAATCGAAACGGATCAGTCAAAAATAGTAGCCATTAGAAATTATCCTGTTCCTAAAACAGCGAAGAAATTATCGTCGTTTCTCGGGATGTGTTCATATTACCGGGCTTTCATTAAAGACTTTGCAAAAATAGCTGAGCCACTGCTAAAGTTGAAAAGAAAAAAAGCTAGGTTTTCGTGGTCAGCAGAAGCCAACTTGGCGTTTCAAAAATTGAAAGACGCATTGACTCAAGCTCCCGTCTTAAAATTTCCAGAAGGGGATAAAGGATTAGAGATTTCAGCGGACGCTTCAGATTTCGCGATTGGTGCAGTGCTTTCCCAAAATGGTCAGCCCGTGGCTTTTTTCAGCCGAACATTAAATGAAACCCAAAGAAACTATTCCGCAACAGAGAGAGAAACTCTCGCAGTGTTAGCATCAGTACAGAAATTTCGTGTGTTCTTTGGAAGTTCTCCAGTAACTGTATATACCGACCACGCGGCGGTCACTAGACTCTATTCTGGAAAAAATTTATCACCCAGATTAATAAGGTGGGCTCTCAAATTACAGGAATATAACCTAATAATTAAACATACGCCGGGAAAGGAAAATGTTGTGGCAGATGCTTTAAGCAGAATTAACTTAGATGAAAATGGAAGTGTAATTAAGATAGCCATGTTAACATCCAAAGTATTAGATTCTCGTGAAACAGTAATAGCCGAACTCAAAAAAGATCCGGAGTTCAAAAATATATACAATTATTTGGCCGACCCTGAGAATTTCAATCATCCGGATATTGTGCCGATAAGAAATAGGGCCGAAAATTACGAATTAATTGACGGACTGTTATTCTATACGAAAGCTACTAATGAGAATCATGAATATAGACCGGTTATCCCAGCTAGCATGAGGTTGAATGTATTAGAAGAGTTGCATGATTGTGCCATTTCGGCTCATTTAGGTATAAGAAAAACTGTTCAGAGAGTTCGCGAGGCAGTTTTCTTTCCAGAACTGCAAAAGTTTACTAGGGCGTATGTCCAGTCGTGCCCAACATGTCAATTAAATAATTATGTTAATTTCCGCCCGGCCGGGTTCCTAAATAGTATTAAATCAGAATTCCCAAATCAAATAATAGGCATCGATTTACTTGGACCTTACCCTCGAAGTAAAGTTAATAAAAGCCGATATCTTTTAGTTATAGTGGATCATTTTAGCAAATGGTTAGAGTTAATTCCGTTAAAACGCGCGTCTGCAAAAATTGTAGTAGATTCAATTCTAAATAAGTATATTTTAAAATACGGGGCGCCCCTAAAAGTTATTTCAGACAATGGTCCTCAGTTTGTTAGTAAAATGTTTGAGGAAATGTGTGCAAAACTGGGCATACGTCATCTAAAGATGGTCCCGTATCGTCCGCAGTCAAACATAGCGGAACGGGTGAATAGAAATGTAGTGAAAATAATTCGTAGTTATGTGAAAAACTATCACTCTACCTGGGATAGCCATATAAATGAATTTGCATTTGCACTTAGGACCGCCAAACACGATACTACACAAAAAACACCCGCTGAACTCTTCTTAGGAAGAAAGATCTTGACCCCCCTAGATAAACTGTTCTTTGTACAGGAAAGGGCAGAAGAATTTAAAATGAGTGATATACAAAAGTTAATACGGGAAGCGACGGAAAATATAGAAATGGCCCAAAGAAAACAGAAATTGTACTATGACCTAAAAAGAAGAGAGGTCAAGTACAATGTGGGAGATGAAGTGTTGAAGATTAAACACAACTTGTCAAATGCCCCAGAGGAAAAGGTGGGGAAATTTTTTCCGCGTTTTGAAGGCCCGTTCACAATTGAACAAATTACGGGGGCAGTGGTTATATTAAAAAGAAATGATGGTCAAACGCTCAAAGCGAATGTGGACCAAATAAAACCGTTCTATAATCGCAGCAAAATGGCTGTATTTAAAGATTCGTTTCAGGATCCGAGGCAATCGACTAGCCAGGAAGATATACGTCAGCAAAAACAGCAGGAACCAGCTACAACGGCATCGAAATGTCAGAAGAAGAAAGCTCCCCCCCAACAAAGAAATAAGAACCAAAAAGGTGGTTTCAAAAGAAAGTCTCACGATGCAGGTGAACAAATCTACGAACGGAATTACGAGCGCACCAAGAGAAGAAAGCAGAATGGGCAAGGGAAGCCCAATGTATCCAAAAGAACTGTGGAATCATCGGACAGGTGCCTGAGAAGCAAGAAACGTCGATTGCAGCCTGAGAATCAACTTCCCGAATACAGCAGGAACCAGGACAAGCAACGAGCAAGGGCCCAGGAGAGAAGGGCCCAGTCCACCAAACGTCCAGCGGAGCAACCTCCTCTACAAAGGAAATTGCCGAGGATACAACGACGGAATTTCAAAAGAAAAAGAGACGAGCAGGCTCCGAAAGAACAACGAAAAACGAGGAAACTGAACCAGGCCACAACTTACTCAAGTTTTAAAGATTGGGCCAAGAAAAGGATGGACGATCATAATAAGATAAGTACAATTTCGTATTCAAAAGTTTAGTTAATTTTTGAGTATACTGCAAGTTGCAGGGCTGATTTTACCTCAAGCGAGGTTGACTTTTACGCCAAGTGAGCGATAAGTCCTCATATGGAAAGTAAAATGTTTTGTTAAAAGAAATTGTAATTTTCAAAGATTTAAAATCACTTAATGTTTTGTAAATAGATTAATTCTGTAAAAGCAATGAATTGCTGAAAAGAATATGTTAACTAAATGATTTTGTATGACGCTTTGTCTAAAGACTTGTAAAATGTCTAGAATGAAAATTCGGAAAATTGAAAAACACGATTTAGTCTGTAGACTATTAATTCAATGTAATTTGATATTTCAAGAAAGTACCTTGAGAAAGGAATAGGAAGCACTTGCTGTAAGCTTAGAAATTTAACCTATATTTCTGTAAGCTTAGAAATTTAACCTCTATTTGCATTTCAGGATTGCTATGAAATTGTTAATGTGTTATGAAATGTAACAAATAATATTATGCTAGCAATGCACGTTAAGTGCAATATTAATGTGAATGTTGTGTGCAAACTGCGAATTTGTATGCATGAAAAGTTAAAGATTGACTATTTTAGAATGCAAGTGTTAATTAGGCTCTCCACCAAATACACTTAAAGTGTTAGACATAAAGCTAGTGAGAACCTTAGGATTAGCTGGTTATAGGGCGTTTTTTTCAGGTCTCGTATGTCAAGTTCTAACTAATGTTAGTCGATTGTAGGTGGAAGAGTTGAACACCCCCGAACACATAAAAACCCGCAATGGCGGTTTGCTTTACATCCAACACCGGTGAGAGAGCATACGGGGGAAGAATTTAATTGTGCTTGAATGATAATGTGTGTGTGCAAAATTACAAAAAAAAAAAAATAAGGATTTGTACCACTTAGAATTATTCTGTTATTATGTCATACTAAAGTTGTTTTCCTTCCAGATTTTGCTGGAAGGAGTAAGACTGTTTGAAGAATAAGACTTGAAAAAAAAAATGTTGAAGATTGTTGTTCCAGAAAATTTCGTCTGTATTTTACACAAACATATATTGCCTTGTAAGAGTTGGCCTAAGTTTAGAACAGTGAAATTTTCGACTATTTAGAATTGCTAGTTTTCAACATGGTCCGTTTGGACCAAAGTAGTTTAACTATCGCAATTCTGGCGGGAAGTTTGTAAGGTTTTAGTTAAACTAACCAAGTTTATTTTAATTTAAATCTTTTCTATCTCCTCTCTGCTTCAACTTCCTGTCAGAAGAAGCGCGCGTTTTTAGCTTATGCTAATTTTTGAAGTTCAGCCAAGCACTATTTAAGACAGAGGTAGAAACCTCTCGGTGTGTGAGAGCTTTGCCTCAGATCACGGTCACGCTGCTCAACGTTCGCCTGACCAGCTAGCAGTTTAAATTTATAAGCCATAGTGCTTACTACGTGATTGCATTGTAAAATAAATTAAAGTGCGGTAGTATTTAGTATACCTTGCTACGCACCCTTTTCGGTAGAGGCCAACTTCCGCGAATTGCTCTGCGAAGCAAAGTTTAATTTAAGTTATATTTTAATTTATTTAAATTTATTTGATTGTTAAGTTCGACCAAAGTTTGGTCTGTTACGTTCTGTATCTCTCCCGAATTGGGAGGTTTGTATTTAATAGTGAGTGAATAAAAGAGGATTTCAAATCCCTTCACGTGCAGTTATTCTCCAGCCCAGCAGTTACATCAGAACATAGCGTACCTTCCGCTCCCTGTTCCAGTTCAGGACTTAGAACGTAAGGATAAGAACCCTATCACAGAATTTACCATGTTCTCAAAGAATACACACAGAATGCTAAGTCCTGATAGATTCTCTTTTTGAATTATTCCACACACAGCAGAATTATTAAATTGGAATTTAATTACCTACAGATAATTATTGCTTAATTTTCTTTTACATTTTGTATTTGTGCTTGTGTCTGTCAGTTTGCGATGGAAGAAAATCCTTCACGAATCTCCTATAGTAGGTGCAAAGCCCTAGGAAGCTTCTCAACTGGTAGACATTTACGGGACGTCTCCAGTCTGTAACTGTTGACACTTTTTCGGGATCCGTGCTCACACCTTCAGCAGAGATGATATGTCGGAGGTAAGTCACTTCCTGTCTGAATAATTCGAATTCAGCGGGACTCAACTTTAGATTGACTTCTTTCAGTTTCTAAAGCACCTTTCTAAGATTTTGTAGATGTTCCTCAAAACTCTTTCTGACAATGATGATGTCATCCCGGTATATCAGACCAGCTTCGTAGGAAAGACCTTTTAAAACAGTCTCCATTAAGCGTTGAATTGCCAAAGTCCTTTTCCTGTAGTAAATGCCGTCTTTTCTCGGTCATCAGGATGTATTTCTACCTGTCAATATCCACTCTTTAAATCAAGTGTCGAGAACCACTTGCTTCCAGAAAGAGTATCCAGAATGTCGTCAATTCTAGGAAGAGGGTAACTGTCTTTCTTCGTAACCTCGTTCAACCGGCGACAGTCAATGCAAAACCTAGTTGAACCGTCTTTCTTTCTGACGAGGACGATGCGAGATGCCCATCGGGACTTGCTGAAAGCTCTATGACATCACTTTCTTGCATGTCCTTTGAAAGTGTTTGTACCTCTTCCTGTTCAGTAATCGGTAGATGTATTGGATGTTGCTTGATTGGTGGATGATCACCGGTATTGATTGTATGTTGCGTCAAACTGGTTCGAACCACGTCAGAAAACGAGTAGGAGAAAACATCTTGACGATCTTGAATGACACGTTCGGCAGCATTCCTCTCTTCATCGTTTACTTGCTCATTCTGCAATAAGTCTGCTGTAATGCTCTCTGAAGACGCAGATTCTGGAGCGTTAACGTTTCGTTTAACGCTGGTCACTGGAATACATGCTGCCACCCCTTCACCTTTCTTAATAACTCTCGCCTTTTCAGTTACGTTGGCAACTCTCGCCGTGTTAACGGTTCGTGATAGGTCGACGAGTGCAGAGGCTATGAGTACTCCTTTTGAGTTATTACAGTTCTTGGGATATTCTAAGATGACGTAGGAGAAATTTCCATTTTCGGCTATGGATCCAGAAAGTAAAAATTCTGTTGTTGCTGGTATTGTGATATTGCCTTGTGCTATGATTTTTGTGGACTGATTTAACTATTTCATCATTAATTCCGAATAAGGCTATGTCCCCAGAAGTATAATGCAGTTCGTTGTTTTTAAAATTCAAAGAAAAATTGTATTTCCTTAGGAAGTCCCATCTAAGTATGGAAGGGTCTGTAATCTCTGCTGCATATGCCGTGTGATTGATAAGCGGCACTTCCAAACATGATGTTAGCGTTTAATTTTAATTCGATTTCGATGTTCTTGCCAGACACAGTCTGGAGGGTAACGCAGGGCGGCGTCCATATGAGTTTACTTTCCAATTGTTCAGCCACATCTTTTCGAATGATGGTAACATTGGCTCCTATATCGATGGTTTTATTACAAGCAACTCCACTGACGTGTCCCATAATGAAAAGTCCTTTACTGCTGTCACTCGCTGCAGAAATCTGAAGCGCTTTAAACTGGAGCTTTTCATTATCTGGCTACCTCCGCCTTGCGAGATAGCTGCGAATCAGTTTCCCTCCTTCTTAATTGGCGAGGTCTTAGGATCCGTGCCCTGGGGTGTTCTGCTGTTTCTTCGAATGTTCCTTTCAGCACCGCAGTTCCATCCCTTTAAGGTCGGTTTCTTGTCACCAATATTCCTTCTCAAGGCATTCACTTGTCTGGTTAAACGATTCAGGCGAGCATTGATTTGATCCTCTGCTTCTTGTATGTGAGCAGTTCTGATTGGATGGCGGTCTCCACGAGTGAATTGCTGAGCTACCTCTAATTTTATGGCGTACACCAGAGCGCTTTTTAAGTCATTAACATCTGCCATTCGCAGAGCTTTCTATATTTCAGGATCCCGGATGTCATATATAAAGGACATTATTTCCCTTGTTTCTCTTGCGCACTCCATAAAGACGATGTGAGACAGCGTTTCAACATCCGTGGCGAGTTCTTGGACTGTTTCGGTGGTCTTCTGTTGACGGTATTTTAATTAAAGTCTACTGTAGTCTTTCAGACATTTCTCCCCGAAGCGCAGCTAGTCTCTGATTTTCGGGAAGAGGCTGCAGGATATCCGCTGCTTCTGCACTCAGAGAAGCGACGAGATGACAAGCCTTAGCTTGGGAATCCCATCCATTCGCAGCCGGAACTATAGAAAATTCTGTCTTATACACTTGCCAGGAGGTGTTCCTTTCATACGTCGATAGCTTCAGCGAGGGACCAGCAAGCATGGGTAGAAATTTAAAACTATCCGAATTGCTTCTTACCGTCGCTACGAATTTCTTTAAAGAATCAACGTCTTTCGCAAGCGCAGAAACCTTGTCATCAATTTGCTGTTCGATTTGGTGTTGGACGGCAGAAACTCTTACTTGTGTTTGTTCTTTTACAAAAGAAACTCTTTCTTCAATGTGTTCAACTTTATTTTCAACAGCGTCAGTTCTGCCTTCAGTAGCTCCGAATTTACTTTCTATTACGCAGGTAATTTCTCTTTTCATTTCCTCTTGACCTGCTTCAATCTTTTCTTGAATAGCCTTCACTTCTTCCTTAACAGATTCTTCTATCTTTTCTTGAATGGCTCTCATCCCTTCTTTAACGAAAACTTGACCAGCTTCCATCTTTTCTTGAACCGCTTTTACCTCTTCTTTAACGGATACTTCTATCATTTCTTGGACGGCTCTCATCTCCTCTTTAATATAATTTTGGCCAGCTTTCATTTCTTCTTTAAATACAGCAAAGGCTGCCATAAATTGCCTTAATTGTTCTTCCATCGCTGTTGTAACTGACATTCGAACCCCACTTCTGACACCAAAAAGTATTAGTGCGTATGGGTTCGTTACGGATTGAATTCACAAGTCGATAAAAAGTTGACAAAATTTATTCTTTTCACAAAAAATAAAACAAAATACTGAAATATTTCTTCAGAGATATTCGCACAATATCGCAATATCTCACAGTAGTTATATTTTAAACTACTACAGCTTTAAATAAAACGCAAATTCAAAATACAGGGAAATAATTCTCTTACAGCGAACTCTCTACAATCACATAACAGAGTTAAGTAAACAGAAGTTCGCTTAAAACAGCTATTTAATCAGCACGTACTCATTGTCTTATTTTCTCGATTTTTCTGGATTATAAGAGCAATTACGAAATATCTATTTATTGAATATTAAATGCACGCGTTCTCTTTACTTTTCACTATTTTTACTTTTCCGGCATAGCTTTCTCTTCAAATTCGTTACGCGCTGCGTTGCACGGGAAAATAAAACAATTTTAATTGCAGTTCTAAATAAACAGCTAAATAAATACAAAAGCCGCAGAAATACGTTGAAAAGATATATATGCGATACACATATAAATCTTCATTATTTCAAGGAATGCAATAATACATTTCGAAGTATGACTTTCTACTTCGTCTTGATGAAGTTTCCCTATTTGAAAGTTATTGAGATAAATTAATGGAATTTCTTATGTAAATAGCAGAGATAAAACTTTCTCTTGATAGTACATTGAGTTGATTTTAACAGTTTTTTCACTCCCTTTTTGTTTTTTTTTTATTTCTCTTTGTAACAGAATCCTGCGACAATCATAAACCCCTGACTGAAGCTTTCTGAACCTGACGGAATCAGGTTTGTATATTTGTTCTCCTTTTTTTCGGTAGTAAATAAACCTTTGTTGCAGTCGTTTATGTAAACTCAGGCTTCATCAAGGGTCACAATGCATTTCTATTTATCTCCTGCTAAGCAGTTTTCGTACAGATTCTACAAAATGTTCTCCGTTGAGCCACATGTCTCTGCAAAAGGTAGTGGACATTAGTTTTTAAAATTTTTTAAGTTATAAATCTTGGTTTAATATTTTATTTACTGTTGCTACAAATGTATTTAGACTCTGCAATTGATTTCTTATATCAGCGGATTGTTCTTGTTACCGAAGTTTTAACTTTAGAAACATTACTGTGGCGACATCATTCGCGTTAATGATGCGCCATCAGCGAAACTTCTCGCATGCATTTTTCTTTTCAGCAGAGTGACAACAGTAAGCCTTCGACAAGAAAAAGAACATTAACTGATTTTCTGTCTGTATTATTCTATATTCAAAAAATGTAAATAAATATTAATCTTCTTGGAGTCAGAACGACGTTTAACGTTTCTTTCCCCCGTACCTTTCTTGTCAAGGCCACATGCAATAGCAGCAGCGGTAGGTTCGTTAATAATACGCAAAACATTCAATCCAGCGATTGTACCGGCATCTTTGGTCGCTTACCTCTGTGAATCGTTAAAATAAGCAGGAACGGTAACAGCAGCATTAGTTACAGTTTTTCCGAGATAAGCTTCAGCTATCTCCTTCATTTTAGTTAACACCATTGATGAAATTTCTTTAGGAAAAAGTGTTTTATCTTCACCTTTATATTCTACTTTTATTTTCGGCTTTCCGCCGTGGCTAATTACTGCAAAAGAACAATGTTTCATTTCCGTTTGCACAGAAGCATCAAATACGGTATTACTGGGATTCATATCAACTTGATGTTTGGCAGCATCTCCTACTAATCGTTCAGTTTCAGTAAAAGCCACATAACTGGGTGTGGTTCTGTTACCTTGATCGTTTGCAATAACTTCAACTTTACCATGTTGAAAAACACCAACACAAGAATATGTGATGCCTAAATCTATACCTATAGCTGGTACGGTAGCCATTTTAGCGATAACAGACAATCAGATTAGTGATCACACGACACAAGGTACTCGCTTCGACGGCAGTTGACGGAAAAAGATAAAGCTCAAGTCCACGCTATTGTTCTGGTAGGTGGATCTACTTATATTCATAAAATTCAGAAGCTGCTGGAAGATTTCTTAAATGGTAAAGAACTTAATAAAAGTATTAATCCAGATGAAGCTGTCGCATACGGTACTGCTGTCCAAGCTACAATTTCGAATGGTGATAAATCTAAACAAGTACAAGATCTGTTGCTGTTGGATGTAACCCCATTGTCTGTAGGAATTGAAACTGCTGGTGGTGTAATTACTGTGCTCATCAAGCGTAATACAACCATTCCAACTCGTCAGACACAAACATTTACAACTTACTCTGATAATCAACCAGGTGTCTTGATCCAAGTTTACGAGGGCGAACGTGCAATGACCAAGGACAATAATCTTCTTGGAAAGTTTGAATTAATTGGCATTCCTCTTGCACCTAGGGGTGTCTCACAGATTGAAGTCACCTTCGATATTGAAGCCCAATGTCGCAATGCTGGAATAACGGCTGATCAAACAAAATATGATTATGTAGTCAGTTCTATTGAAACAGGGACATTGTCACAAATCTCTGATATTCTCACTAAACCACCAAACAACGGCAAATATCTGGCCATTAAAAAGAGGCTGATTGAAATTTTTGCCGACTCTGAAACACATAAAACCAGAAACTTCTGACCGAATTAGAACTGGGTGATAAGAAACCATTCCAACTTCTCTGCGAAATGCGTAACTTGGCGGCTGAGAACGTGCCAGATGAATTTTTGAAAACATTGTGGATGCAACGACTACCACTTAATATGCGCAGCATTTTATCTGTAAACAACGATGATTTGTTCAAATTGTCTACAATGGCTGACAAAATATGGGAATTAAATCCTAATCCTGGGATTAAATTTGGATTTTCTGGGAGTCGAATTCTTTACCGCTAGCCCAAAAGAGCTCTGTTGCGCTAGGTTCAAGAATTCCAACTCTTTCAAATTTGGAGCGTTGAGTTGTTCTCGAGATCGCTACACACTCCCCGCATAAGCATCTATGATGCGATATGAGGAGAAACCCCGCTTTTTGTTGGCATGTGTGTCGCCGTTAGGTTCTAGGGCGGAACGTGTGACGTAGTTCGTCGTTTGTCCTCAGTGGAGGGAGGAGTCTGTAGTCGTCCGGGTCACCAATGTAGCGATCACGTGGTTCAGTGAAGCCTCGGTAGTTGCTTGCTCCTGTCACCATCTATATTCGCCAGTGCTGCATCACATGAGCGGGACTCGATCGTAGGTTTATTTTCTGGAAGTCGAATTTTTTACCCCTAGCCCAAAAGAGCTCCGTAGCGTTAGGTTCAAGAATTCTAACTCCTTGAAATTTGCGAGCGTTGCGTTGTTCTCGAGATCGCTACAATTACTATGTATCTATTACGGCTATTCGTTTGAAGGCTTCTTTCTATGCGGAAGTAATGATTGACGGTTTTACCCTTTTCGATTAATAACACTGCCTATTTTCGCTCAGAAATTTTAATACTTTGCATTTCACAATGCTTTTAATTACTGAGTAGGAATATTTATCTTCGGAAAGTGCAGAAGCACATTCTTCAATCCGCATATTGTTTACATGCGGTGTTATGAAAGCAGAACAATTTTAAAATAGTATATGATATTTATCATTTGAAATAACAAGCTGTTGCAATTTTGTTTCTTTACTGAATCATCTTACAATTATGTAAACACCTTCTGTATATCCGTTCGTCTGCCCCTCTCGTGGAGTTGAGATGAGAGGATTAAGATGGTGAACTGGGTTCCCTGATCAAAGCCTACTGGACGAAAGTGCATGTGACGAAAGCCGCCCCCTCGTCCCAAAAAAACTCACTACGGTAATTGCACTCGCGTTAAATACAAACACGAATGCACATGAATAAAAGCCCACATAGTTAACACAGCCCACTCTGACAAAAGTACGTTTGAATTGAAGGACAATGGCTTCTATCCATATAAGAAGTATTTATGATTATTATTATAATAAATGAAATATCTGAGTCTGATTTTTGACGTCTCAAAAATGTCGATTTATATTGCTGAGAATTTTGTATATATCGAAGTAATTTAGTGTCGTTATATGTAAATCATAGTATATTTTGTATAATGTAATATGAAATGTTTCAGCAATTCGAGCTTTATCGGGAAAATGAGATTGCAAGGGCAAATCCAGCTAACATTTAAGTAAATAGCTTGCCAAGCTAGCGATGCGACTAATATTTGTCACCGGATTTGGCAAGAAATCGTCACAAGTCGCTCAATTTTGGACATTCTGGTCCGATTCCTGTTATAACTCTAACTGGTCTGATTCATATATGTAACTGTAATTGCATCCATCTCTATATGTAACTTCACTGTATTTGTCTTCCAGCAATGTCGAAAAATCGAAAAAAGTTACTGGAAATTTCTCGGCGGCCGGAGGAAAGGCATGTAAGTCCAGAGAGAGTATCAGTTCTCAGTTCTTAGCCTGGAATTGACTTCGGAGTGTTGAGAGATCTCCGTGCGAACTTCACTCTTTAGATGAATATTGCATTACGTTGTGTTTGTGCTTTTGTGAGAAGTCTCAAAACTGTAAAAATGTTTCTGTTATGAAAATAACTAGAAAACCCGGCGGTCATAACTAAATGACCGCTGTTCTAGATATTATAAACCGTAATTAAAATGATTTGTGCAAAGGTGTTTGCTAATTCAAACTGAATTACCCAGGCAAGGCCTTTGCTTACAGTCCCATGGGGTTTCCCCCTTCTACTTGCTTAATTGCTTAAAGTGTAATGAAGGAAACCACTGGCGATACATTTCTTTCTCTGCTCAGTGGTTTCTTTTTGTCCAGAAACCCGTTTTTGTGCAGCTTTAACTCCTTTTCTCTCTTCTTCAGTGCTGTAGTTTCTAGGAGGCATTCTTAAAAGAAATTACGTAAGACGTAGTTTTTATGTAAACAGATGATTGCCAATGCAAACAAATGTTTACCTTCCCCCTGACACTCTCAATTTGCGTTGAGCCTTAAATTACTAATGCAAACAAATGTTTACCTTCCCCCTGACACGCTCAATTTTCGTTCAGTTGTAAACCATTTCAAAAACAGATGATTGCTAATGCAAACAAATGTTCACGTTCCCCCTGACACTCTCTATTCGCGTTCAGCTGAACATTAAGTTTAAAATACAATGTCGGAATAAAATCGGGCAAAATTTTAAAGTCTTTACGCGAAAGGATATTTAGCATAGGAGTTTGAGTAAACCTGCCTAATGAGATGTACTACGCACAACTCGTTAGTTGGTTTCGTCTCCTTTAATTTCTCAACGTTTGCAAGTTTCTAGGTAATTCATATGTAAATATAGTTAAATGTATAATAAACAACAATTGTATGCATTTAAACTATTTAAATACCATGATAATTTAATTAAAACAATGATAACTATTGTGATAAAATTTATTTTTCTATTTGAATGCCGTAGCAACTTCACCTCATTGGCTAGTACAGTTACGCAAGCAACCAATAAACTATCGGCGACAAACAGACATTTAAGCATGCACTGTATGCATTCACAGAACCGAGAGGTTTAAATTTCAAATACATGACAGATTAATATTAGAACGCTGGGTTAAGATTTCATGGCATTCCAGGAATAATATTGCGATCCCGTATATACGGAACAACATATTTTATCATTACTTTATTTATTTCATTAGGTCAAAATAAGATTTTCTGCTTTCTGATGAAAGGGGTAGCTATAATGTTTCAAAGAGAAATCTAGAATTTTATTTTATTTATTTATTATTATTTTCATGTTTATTTATTAATTTTGTGTGTGCATGTGTTTGAAAACGAAAAATATTCTGAAGTTCCTCAAAAATTAGTTTTAATGTTATAAGGCTGAGACTAATTATGCGCAAGTTTCAATATTAAAAAATGGAGGAAATGTAATTTAATCAAAGAACAGACTAATGTTTTTTGTAGTTGTAACGGAATGTTTTAAGCCTCTTTAGCTCTTGAACTATAACGTAAAACAGTAGTATCCTCGAGGACTTAAATACGCTTACTGAAAAAAGCATTCCCTTTACTTAATTGTTATTTTTAACTCAAATTGCACGCCTATGTATAAAATTGGAAGAATTATATGTAATAAAATTGAAAGAAGCTTGTTGCAATAACTTGGCGAGGTAAATGAGCGCATACACCAGAAACTTGCAGACGTAGCCGAATTTAATTGTTTCCTATGTTTGACGTATTTTTAACCCAACACAAATCAAATCGGCTTTGGCCTTGTTTTTAAACAACGTTTTACATCCGATAAATTCGAAAAATATATTTTTTGAAGGCATGCGTAGCAAAGACTTATTATACAAGGACGTGATTCCATTTCGGATCACATTACAAGTATGTTTACAATAGGCAAATTAAATGCCAGATACATAACAGATTAGTATTATAATGCTGGGTTACGATTTCATCGCATTCCAGGGATAATTGCCCAACAGAGACAGATCACTTTTCATTTACAGAAATTAGAAAAGTTATTGTTTTGCTATTATTAGAATGAAGAGGGGAGTTAATTTATTATTTGAAACATAGGTATTTTATATTTTCTGTATATATATATATATAAAGTGTACGAAAGAAATCATTAAGCTTCATGTTAAAACTAGTGACGACGCGCTTCGCGATATGTACTAATGATCATCTTGACTTGGGGAAAAAAAAAATTGTTTTTCGTTTTCAAAAATTCCTTTCTTTTTAAAGGGAGACTTCTCAGCAATACTATAATCATTAAGCGCAGAATATATTCATGTAAACAGATTTTTTGGCTTTGAATTAAAATTTTGAGAAATTTTTCTGATATTAGTTACAATTGAAAATAATTAACATTAAAAAAAGTTTGGAGCAATGCAATAACGCGACAGTTTTTTAAAAAAAGGAGGCCGTTTTCTGAGATCCCTATACTTTACATAACATAATTAATTTTTAATTACAGATTCATATTGAATTAATTAAACAGGAATTTCATATGTATAGCAAGTACTCAAGATGAGATTATTATTGTTTGAATAATAACAAAATCACGATTTTAATATTTGTAATTGAGCCGCCCATACGGTATAGTGGTTAGGGAAGCCGGCTACGATACCAAAGGGCCTGGACTCGAATCCCGGAGAAGGCATGCTGTAATTGTCCGTCTCTTCATAGGAGGCAAAGGTGGCACCACCTATTAGGTGCCTCCATAATAAAGTGACCACCACTTTTGGCCTTACTAGTGGCCAAGCCGAAGACGGCTAAATGCGCGCAATTGGAAAAAAAATATATATATATTTGTAATTGCTTTCATTACATCTAAATGAGTAATAGTTTCTTTTGTCCGTTAAGTATCGTTGGAATGGGTAATAATTACATACAGTCGGAAATTACAGTAACCATAACAGAGCCAGATGTTTAGTTTAAATATGCTACCACTTTTTCAGAACGGCCCCAGCAGTTGCCGAGTAATTAAGACCACTAACTGACCTAGGCGAACAAGTGAGCTGCATGGTTGATTTTCGTGGATTTCCATTTGTAAAACCCGAATGGGAGCCAGTTTTCCTTAGAAAGCTTCCAGCATCTGTCCGCTGTAGGCAGATAGCTTTTGCGCACTTTGCTGAAATGAAAAGAACCTAACTTAACCTTTATAATTTTAATCATAATTACGTTTGCATATTTCTCCTGATGTAACTTTTTTTAAATTTCAGTTTCAATATATATCATTAATTTTAATCATAATTACACTTGCATATTTCTCACGATGTAACTTTTTTTTAATTTCACTTTCAATATATATCATTACTTTAGCTGTTTATATATTAGTACTGCTAATCAGAAAAATTTTAATAATAATTCTGCTTTTAGTAACTTTTAAAAGAAAAACAAAGGATGTAATGACATATTTATAATTATAATGCATATTATGCTTTTCCAGAAATTTAAATGATATATTTAGTTGAAGAATATACTTCGAAAATTGCTTCCCATATCAATCCCATACCATAACCAAAGAACAGCTCAAAAGATCGTTAACTGAAAGAGATTGAAAGTTATACAGTCGTCATAAAATAAGGGAAAAAAGTATTATATTCTTTAATATCTAAAAATTAGGATCTTATTTGATATTTAAATAACATATCTCCATTTTTTAATGGAGAAACATACCTATAATTAATCTTAGCCATATAATGTTGAAAGAAGCATTTGAACTTTCACAATGTAATTTTTCATTTGCACACACAAAATAAATAATATAAATAAAATTACCAAATAAAAAAAATCTGAAAGCTTTCAGATTTTACATTATGCCCAAAAGCCGTTTATTTAACGCTTTTTGTGTTACGTTTATTTATTAAATATCATGTTCTTCGCACTTAAACAATAAAATTCAATTCAACAGCAATATCGCAAAATAATTTTAAAATGAGCATATCTGTAGAATTTCCGATACACAGTCTCGAGCGCTGGAGATAATTTATTTTTTCGTACAGTGTTGCCATTATTCGCTTTGAAATCGTTGAGTTTCTCACTCAAAAATTCCTTAAAGTGTTACAAAATAGGAAATCGACAATGAAACAAATTCCAAATTCAGTCTTCCAGATGCCCATATTCGGAGGAGGTTTAGGGTATTCAAAATTTGACGGCTCTAGGTACCGTTGTTTTATCACAATGTGAGAAATATCATACATTTATGCAAATTCTTCATTATTTAATTTCTTTTAATATAACACAGGGCCTTAATATTTGATGGCAACAGTTTGAAAAGTGATACAGATATTTACAGTGAAGCAACGCAAAATGCCAAAAATGAAATTAATAGCCCTTCTGAGCTAACGCTCCTTTGGACTAATAAATAAATTTTTTTTCGAACCATTACAACTAATCATTTAATCGGAAAGCAGAAAAGCTTGTTTCTGACTTAATAAAACTATTAAATAATGTGGTGATAAAATGTATAAACAGATATATTTTTAGACATAAAAAATCAGAGATATCAAATATTTCGTTTGTTATTTTTTTTTATTCAATGGCGGCCACTTGCCTTATTTCAGCATTGGCCACTCCTATGGTCAGAAATGGTGGCCATTTTTTTAATATAGAGTCGTCTACCATTGCCCCCTATAAATGGATGGACAGTTACATACCATACCTTCCCTGGGATTCGAATCCAAGCCTTTCGGTATCGCAATCCGATCTCCTAACTACTATACCGTCTGGGTGGTACAATTATAATAACACCATTATCGTTCGTTTATAATAACAGTCATGTGAGTATTTGTCGTGTGGAGCAAATATCACAGTGGTGTTCTTTTTATAGGCTTATATCTGATTACCAGTGAACTGGAGGAACAGGCAGTCTTCAGCAAATGTCTGGAGACGAGGAAAACTGAACAAAAAAATGATTTGGGTCCAGTCGTAGCTGGGTTTTTTAGTGCCTGGGGACAAGTGGAGATTTTGCGTTCCCTCCTGCTTACTAAGAATAGAAAACATTTAATACTAAAATTTCATAACATCAATTTGGCGTCTCCTTCTAGCTATGATCTTGGACTTGGACAAATCCAGGGCTTAATTTCTAAAATTAGAATTGCCTGAGCCTGAAACACTGTCAGGAAAAAGGAATTAGAATATAAATAAATAAATAAAATAATTAATAATTAAAGTAATAAAATAATGAGTAATTAAATAATTAATTATTAAAATAGTTAAAAAATTAAAATTCAATAAAATGTAAAGGGATAAATAAAAATTTAGTAAGTTATTAAAGAAATAATAAGTAGTTAAATAGTAAAATAAATAACTTGAC
This sequence comes from Stegodyphus mimosarum, assembly GCA_000611955.2. Taxonomy (NCBI): domain Eukaryota; kingdom Metazoa; phylum Arthropoda; class Arachnida; order Araneae; family Eresidae; genus Stegodyphus; species Stegodyphus mimosarum. The sequence goes on from KK115605.1 coordinate 303,223, forward strand.
CTCGACTTCGTTCCAACTTCCGCTGGAATTACAATTTCATTCAAAAGATAAGAAACAACTCAACAATTACCCTTTCCTAAGCTCTAAATATACAGTATAATGTAATACTTCAGTACATGACACAGCTCTTCTTTTTCTAGCATACCAATGAAAAACTAACTATAAAGACCGTTATCGTCACTAACAAGAATAGAAAGAATGTTATAAACAGTAATAGAATGTGGAAGAAATTTTTAGGGAGAATTTGCAACTATGATAACAAATAGAGAAGAGTCCAACTCTTTCTGGCCATGATTTCCTGAAATATAATAGCTGTCAAGAAGAATGTGACTGGGAACAACTTTTTTCTCCGAATCCAAAAGTTAACTTAGAACAAAGTTACAATCTCCGTGCCCTGTATTTTGTAAAAATGTACAGCTGCTCTTTTCCGCGGGGAAGCACTGGAATGACAAATTTAACACTTTTCATAAATCCATTGTACAACTTCTAACATATGGGTGGCGGCTTTTCTTTCCTTAAAAGTCTGAAGTTCCATCCAAGGGTTTATTTCCCATAGAAAGAGAGGCACGCATTCAGAAGTTATAATCGATTTAATTTTATTATTAAAAACAAAATTTTTTAGATCAAAAGAATTTTCTGCTAACATTGTAGTTCACTTGCATAAAAGTAATGGCGTGGACTTCTAGCGTTCCGGATAAAATTTAATTTACCTGAAAAATTAAGAATAATTGCGCCTGAGCTAGACTTCGGAGAAATTTAAGCTTTGCGCGAATCGACACCTAAATCATATACGGATTATATATCTTATAATATATTATTATATTAAACATATTATAATAAATATGTTATTATATAATAAACATATTATAATATATATTATACCTGTATTTATTTATATTCTCGGAAGTACTTGGTGTTAACAGGGGTCGTCTTAATGATGTGTCACCAAGAAAGGGTTCATTGTAATTAATAGCAAAGTGGGCAGAAATAATAATAATTAAGGAATTATTTTCGAAGAACGCTTTGCAAAAGTCACTGGAACAGAATCGAGAAAGTAGTACACGCTGTATAAGATCCATAGTTTCGGACTATTTTGGTCCTCTACAGAGGTGATTGATTGTCTTAGACAGCTAACTTTCAGGGCTGGCATTTTACAGGCGACCATCTCCTTTAGACGATCAGTTTAGAAAGTAATCAGCATTTCTGAGAACATTAATAAACTTGTTATTGAACATCACCTCTGTGAAAAGCATACTGAGCTTCTGAAGCATATCCAAATCCTCCGGAACTGTGGATTCTCATCTTAATAGAGGCTTCACTATATTTATTTTCATTTGCAGTTCTGCGTTTTAGTAGAGCTTTAAGACTTAAAATCGCAGACATTAGTTTTCGCTGTAATACACAACTAGTATGTCATGTGACCGATAATAAAATAACAAAAATCTGTCTGTTAGTGTCTGTCTGTCTGCGCAGAGAAAACACTAAAGGAACGTTCCAGAAGCAAATTAGGGATATATTTTGCAGCGCCATCTACAGTTCAGTTGAAAACATCATATTAGCCGTTGGTTGTCATTAGGAGGAGAGTGTTCGTTTATGAGTATTGCCGGCGAATTTTGCTCTGATTGTGAAACGGAAAATCTGGTTTTCTTTCGCAGAATTTAAACCGTATTAATCAATGGAAATCTAGTTAATTTACTTCAAATATGCTTCACGAATCCAAACGAAAAAGCATTCTTGAATGGGTAAGATTTTAATTCTTTTGTCAAATACTCTTGTTCTCTTCTTAATTTTAAAGTGTTCCTGCGTAAAAGTATTTTTGATTTTTTTCTGGGATTGTGCATTGTATTATTTATTTTCAGCATCAGTAAGATTCTTTCTTCAGTTGTGTTTTGTATGCATGTATGTTACCTTTGTAATCAAATTTACGGATTACCAGATACTTTTGTTTCTTAATCCTTCAAATCCAAAACAAACAACATAAACACAAACGGGAGGGTAATTTGAATTTGATATCTCATTTCTTTTGTCGTAAACAAACGTTGAAGAATAGCTGTATTTTTAATAGTGAAGATTTTACGGTTTTACTTAATAATGCTGCATAAGACCGTGTTCTTAAATTATTGACTAAGAAACTAGTTAGACCTTCCGTATTTGGAGGAATTATTGGGTGTTGAAAATGGAATGTTTTATTCTCTGAAATGAAGTAACGTCTTATTTTCCGTTCAATGTGATTTTCAGCCCAACCAAATCGACGATTAATTTCTCAATTCAAAAATATGTTCAATCTTTAATGGAATATATTTCAAAATTTTTGTTATTAATCATAAATTTTGATTTGTAATAATCTCTGAAATACTGAGCTTTTTGAGTGATAGGAATGTAAATTTGACTTGAAACTGTATTGATGTTTGGGAAGCATTTGTTCTGATATAATTACTAGCCATTTAGTGGCCTTTAATGTACAGGCTGTGCAAAATTTGCTTTAGGTAATAAAATAACTGGTATTTATGCAGGTTATTTAAAATTTGGATTACAGTGATAAAAATCAACTGACATTTTAATGAAGTGCAGTATTTTTCTTGCTTATACATCAGAAACTTTAGTTTCACTTTTACCAAGAGATCTTTAAAAAAAAAAAAATTGTAAAAATTTTGAGATTTTCCAAAACATGAGAAAACAAAAAGTTGAATGTTATGGTAGATAATTTCAGCTAGGTGTTGTTTTCTAAGTCGGGATGCCGGCTCACCTGAAAAGTCCAGGGAAGTTTCAGAAAATGTATTTTTCTTTTTTATCTCCAAAAAAGGGGATGAATATATATGTCTTTTCAAATAATAAAATATCTTATTAAATATATCTTGTAAACAAAAATTGCCTCCCTTAAATGAAAGCAACTGTGATATTTCTTTTCCTTAAAGAATACCCATTTCATATTTGATATACTTTTACATCTAGCTTTCCTCTTGGATTGTTAAAGTTATTTATTGTTCTGTTATGAAATGTGACTATTCTGTTACTCATCTAACAACAGTAACTGTGATTTACAAATATAGAAGTAATTTAAAAGTTGCCATATTGTGTTGTTGTATATTAAAAGCAATAAGTATATAATTAAGCACTTTCAAGCTACTATAATTCTTGGTTTCCTTAGAGTCTGTTTGGGTAAAACTGCTGAACATTGGTTATTCGGCCATGGTTTGTATCCTGACAAACTGTATCTCTATGAGGTTGTTCTTTCCATAGGCAGATAATCCTCATGTGCTGTCCTTTAATTAACAAATATCTTCTCAGTGTTATTTTGAGAGAACGATAATATCGGTGTTTGTTATTAATGATGTACTAATCTTTTACAGAATAACATATTTTCAAACGATCTGATATTTATTTTAAATCCTAGCTATCTTTCAAAAATTTTATAAATAAATTATTATTAAATTTAAATGAATATTTTCTACATATATTCCTTTTGTTTGCAGTAAGTTTTTATGATCTTAATTATTTTTTGGTAAAATCCTAATGAAAATTGTCGCCAATGCCAAAATAATCCATTTACTGCTCATCATAATGTCGCCAAAAGTAACTCAATCCATTGTGTACCGTACACGATTAAACCATTTTATTGTATTTTATAATAAATGTAGAAGTAATTCAGTTGCTTGTTTAGTTACTTCCTTGTAAAAGTAACCAATTTGGTGAGTTGTAGAAATCAGAAGATCAGTCATCAGAACAGAATAGTGAAACTTGATTGACAGATTTTTAATGTGCAGCGTGTTAAATTTTCTAATTGTTTGGATTAGAAAGTTGTTCACCTTTAATTCAGTGTGGTTCTGTTACTAAACTTGTATCAGCTTTTTAATAATGAATTGGAGAAAGATTTTTTTTTTTTGTATTTATAACATGCAATGTATGTAATTTTCATGCTCACTTTAGACCACTTGATACTGTTTCTCATTTCTTTTTCTGTCTCTTAAATGTTGACCATATTTAATTATCTACCAGTAAGCAGGTGTTTTTTTTTTTTTTTTTTGTGTCTGTGTGTGGGGGGGGGATATTGTTCTATTTGTATTTTCATAGCCTTTGATATTTCTTTCCAGTCTTAAAAACAAAGACACTTTGGACCATTTTCTTGTATTGATCCCTTTTAAAGGAATGGTTTTCTTTGGCCCCTCTTCATTTATATATAATATAGAGTATATAACATAATCATAATGTAAATAGTTGCACATAAACTAATAGATTGAGATGATAAGCAAAAGTGATTTTTTAGAATTATGTTTAGGTATCTTTTGTGTTGTTATTTTTCAAATGTAAACAAGTTTTTAGACGAAATCATAGATTCTAACTCTGAAAAGTTTGATGCTAATTGATGTGATGGCTGTGCTTGATGTATTGATGCAATTTTTTTAATATTTGATATAAAACTGCTCAATTTTTAAATCACCTCATTAAAAAATATCTGACCAGTTTTTTGTTTTCCACTCTAATTTTATGTTCTTCATATTTTTTAAAATTGTGTTGCCTCTTGTTCTGCTGTTTTACTTTTTAATATTGCTGTTATTGCATAAAAATTTGCTTCTTAATATTGTTACGTGCGTAAGGGTTTGTTATAGATTGAATGCACAAGTCGTTAATTAATCTTGTCATCAATATTCCACTGTAAGGCGTTCAGTTATCTTGTTAAATCATCTAAACGAGCCGTCAATTGATACACTGGCTCGTGGACTCGCACAGCTCTGACTGGTTAGTGATATCTACGAGTTGCTTGCTGGGCTGCCTCGAATTTCGTGGCGTACACTAGAGCGCTTTTTATATCTTTCACGTCAGTCATGGACAGGATTTCCTTTGTTTCTGTCGGGCATTTTGAAAAGGCAAGGTGGGTGGACGGAGCATCAATTTCTCAGTTGTTATTAGTTTAGAGTCAACTTCAGAATATTGAGATTATTTCCATGTGAGCTTCACTCTTCAGATGCATTTTGCATTGCATCGTGTTTAACGTTCTTAGTAGTTTGGAGGAATAACTACTGATTGTGCTGTGACACTGAGTATTTTTGTGGAACATTCTGGACTTTCAAGTGTTTCTTTTGTGTTTTTATTTGATAAGCAGTTAAGTTTAGAAATATGCACAAACTAGTAACAAGTCAATAGGGGCCTCCCTTTCTGTTTTTGGATTTCCCAAAAAAATCTTTTTCTTCTAACCAAAGCATGCAGACGAAAAATGCGGTTCCTTCCTCGGTAAGGCGAGCGACCATCTGTTTATCGCCTGTAGGCAGTACTGAATGCACAAAAACGTTTTAACAATAGAGGACCATCAGTTAAGTAAATGACTGGATCGCCCTACAAGGAGGGGGGAAGGAAATCTTACAATGGGACGTTTGAGAACAATTTTAGTTAGATCTAAAGGGAAAAAATTTTACAAACATGGTTCCTTATTACTGCAGTTTTCGGAACGTAAATAGAATCGAAGCGGGCCATTCAGTGGTTTAAGGGATCTAAAGTCTATGCATAGGTGAGGTATACTGTTCTTTCTTCATCACACAGACAATAAGGTACGAGATTTCTGCATTGCTTTCTTCGATCAGTCCCATTGCTAACGTTGCTTCGATTTGTTTGTCTACTTGGGACTTCAATGCTTCCGGTGTTTGATAAATGTAAGACTTCTTTCGTTCAGTGTCATTTAATCTTATTTTATGTTCTCCTAAACTTAGACCTTATTTATAAATAACTTTTCAAATTTCTTCAACAAGTGACCTTTGTCTTGTGATCAGTTATTTGTTCGCCCTTTGGATGCACCTTGATTGCCCGAAGAGTACATTCAAGATCTTCAGGCATGATTTGAAGTGGTGCTCAGTTTTGCACGAGAGCGAGTTAACTTGGCGACAGAGTAGATGAAGACTGGTATGACTTGAGAGCTGCAGTACATCAGTTCCAACGAAATGACAAAGTGCTTTTATGGAAACAAATTCAACGGAACTACAGTGACCCTGAGACGGTCTTTAACGCTGTCATAAACAGGCCTAACGACGTCGAGTTCGGATCCATACATCATTAAATTCTAAGCTGAAAATTCTTCCATTAGGATAGGTTTAGCCCCTTACTGTGTGGCCGTAATAGTCCCAATATTGTATGTATTGTAAGTAGAATATGAAGACCAAGTTCCTATTTGTGTATAAATATTTTAATTTATGGATTTGTTTCTTTGAATTGTATTATGTTGTTCTTTGGAATTATTGTTTTAGTATTGCATTGATTTTCCTTAATTGTAAGTATTGCTTCCTGTGCAGCGATTATAGTGTCTGGGATGTGCCATCTGATCATCTGCGATGATCAGGATTGCCACCTGGGATGGGGGGCGCAAAGTTACAGATTTTTCAATATATGTAATTAGATTTAATAAAGTTACGTTTGAAATTGTTTTATTTTTTATAATGCAATATAAAGTGCTAGAAAAAGATGATACTCTGCCGAAAAAATAAATTACAGGAGGCAAGTCTGTGTAACATCGAGTAGATGGCTGTCTCGCTAAATATTGCCAGATGGCAATAATTTTGGCAGCTGATTTTTGAAGCATATTTGGCGAAAAATTGCTAAAAGTTTGCAAACTTAGTGACATTTTAGTCGGTCCATGTATAACTGTAATTGATATTGAATAATTGTAATTAATACCTTTATGGAGCTGTATCCGGTCCTCATATGTCTTCCAGTAACTTCAAGAAGTGGAAGGTACTTAGAGATATCTCGGCAGGTATATTGGAGATATCCAGTGAAAACTATAAGATCGGAGATAGCGTCTCTCTCAATTGTTAGTTCGGAATGAGATAACTCTGGGTTATCTTAACTCTTTAGATGCGCTTTTGTATTGCATTGTGTGTAACATAAAGTAGTTTGAAGTGTAACCCCTGATTATGCTGTGATACAGAGAAGAACTGTACTAGTATTTTATTGGAAATTTCTGGAACTGTAAAGGGTTTCTTTTGGTAAAATAAATTTTCAAGCTATCATCCGTTCTTTATCTTTTCTCTTCCTTTTCAGTGAAAACAAATATTGTCCTTTATTCATGACTGTTTCATAAAAATATAGTTTCAGACTTGTCTTTTTCAATTTCTGTATGTTAGGCTGCATGTAATTGGCCATTCTTTTGCATATTTTAAAGTTCAACTGCAACAGAATTTCCACTTGAGCCTTGAATCAGCATGTGAAGTTCTCTTGACTTTCTTCTTTTCTCATGTTAGAATAAAGTGAATGATTAAATATTAACTTTATCGAGCAGTGAAATTTATTAGGCACATATATTTCTGCATCTTTTCCTATATCATTTCTAGATGTTCCCAATACAGATTATTTTTATTTTGGAGAAATAACAGTTTTAACCCCCCCATAAGGCGCGACAGCATTTTTAGTTCGGCTTTATTCTGATTGTGGCAAAGCACAAGACTGTGCTGCTTAAAGAATTCTTTTCGCGGAGGATTTAATTTAATTTTTTAACCACATCATATAAAACTCGACAGCATTATTAATTTCGGCTTTAACCTTTTAACTGTCATACTAAAAATAATCTCGGGCAAAGTACTGGTGTACCAAAATGTCATGCCTGACTATTACTTAGGGTGATTTTTATTGAGTGTATTGTATTCTTATACCCGACTATATATCGTGAAAAGTTTATTTCGGCTTTAATTCAATAGATGGCAGCACTTTACTGAAGGTTTCAAAGGATAGAGGTTTATGTGCAAAGTGAATGCAATTTTTTTTTGATTGCCCAGCAAACATTTGATTTTTGGAATTTAAAAAAAAAAAAAAAAAAAAAAAAATGAATATTAAAAAAAAAAAAAAAAGACAATTTATGTATGCAAATCATCAAAATAATGTGACAGTTAAGGGGTTAATTGTGGCAAAGCACATAAAGACTCTGCTGTTTAAAGAATTCTTTCATGGAGGATTTTGTCAAGTAAATTTACTTGATATCCACATACACAGTGGTTAAACTATGAAAACACCTTTGCAGCCAGCCAGTCTTTGAACC